>JAPKLX010000653.1:15156-42631 GCA_026898415.1 Leonotis leonurus | reverse complement strand
AGCGCAACTCGCTGAAAGGCAGGAGACTGCTAGGATTTCTCCCAACACCTTCTTTAGTCTTTGTTGTTCTGATTGGAGCAGATGAGAACCAACCGGATCCAGATCGTTTCTTCCTTTTTTGTGGTTGGCTTGATTTGCTTGAGGATGATCTGGATGCTTTCTGTGTTGGGGCAGATGGTGGGCTGGAAGTTTCTGGTGCTATCTGCTGCTCAGGTTGAGCCTTTTCCATTTCATCCGTAGCACCAGATTGCAACTTCCCCTTTGCAATCATCCCCTTTCCTTTTCCTTTTTCAACCGCTGTCTTCTTTTCTTTCCTGGGTCCTTCCCCCTTTTCGACATCATCAACATACATATTTATGAGTGCTCTTAGGGAGGTGATCTCTTCTTTCATCTCCTTGATCTCCTTGTCTGAGTCAACTTTCTGTGTAAGCAGTGAAGTAATGTTGAGGTTAGAATCGTCAATCTGCTTTTGTAAGGATGCCTTTGTTTTGAGGAGATCAGCTTTGTAGCCCTCTTGATCTTCTTTGAGAATCCCAATTTCATCAAAGAATGCATCGATCATAGTCTTTGTTGGATAGCGCAGTTCGCACATCTTCCTTTCCACAAAATTTTTGCCATCTGTTTCAAACTTTCTGAACATGGTTCTTGTTTCTGCATTGGCCTCTTTTATCACATCAGCAGCGATGCCATCAGTTTGTTCCTTGACAATGGTATGAACCATGTCTTTTTCTTTTTGTGCAAATTCAGTCACAATCTTGTACATCTCCTTGACTATGAGCTCCATAGTGAATAGAGTCTGATCGATCTGTGCCTTCCTTTCTTCTGCAGCAGATCGATCATCGTCCATCTTCTTACTCAGCTCTTCAAGATTCATTCTGCATATTCTCCTCAAATCTGAGTCCACTTTGTCAACATGTGACTTCAGGTGATTGTTGAAGTCTGTAAGAATTTGAGTAGCCTGGTCTTGGACTGCGGTTAATGTCCTTTACATGTATTTATCAGCTTTGTGAGAGATGAGATCTTTCACTTGTGTATTAGACAGTGATTGATGCTGAGTCATCAATATGTCCTCTAAAGTTGTCATCTCCATAAAATCCTCCATCGTGGCTGCGACAGCAGGGGTATATATGTCATCTGTTGGTATACCTACCACCCTCTGTCCAGCTGGTTCATGTTCTTCTTGTGGCTGGCTGACCATTGCAATTGGAGCCTTACTTGTCTTGGCTGGTTCCCCCTCAGCCTGTGCAGTGGTCTCCACGACCTGCTCTCCAGCATCAGCCATGTGCTGATCTGTTTCTTGTTCTGTTGTAGCTGCATCCTGTTGGTGAGCATCATATTGTTCTGTTTCAACTCCTACTTCCTCAACTACGCCCTCTTCAATGCTTTCATAAAATTCCAGCATGTGTGCTTTTTCATATTCAGATCGAAGGTCGACCTGGAGTTCGTTGGCTTCAAATTTGGACATGCCTAGGATGTCTGGTTTGTAGGTCTCCCTTAGCTCAGCTATAGAAGATGCAGTGAAGATGTTGAGCAAGGTGGCCTCTTCAATCCTTAGAGCGTGTATTGATCTGGTTCTGAGAAGAGCATCCAGGACATAGAATTCTTTGTCTTTTATGAGCAAAAGAAACTTGAGCCGTCTGGCTGCTTCATAAGTGTCATGAGTGAGCTGTATTCCTGGAAATGTCCTAAGGACAGAGTGATCTGCTTCTGTCTCTAGCATCTTCACAACAGTCTCTGCCTTCTTCATTTCTTCTTCCTCATCTATTGATTCATCTTCTCCTTCAACTTCCTCATCGATCTGCTCTAAAGGTTCAACAGATGATGGACTTGTAGTATGGGCTGGAGAACAGTCCTTGACCTGGCCTGGGTCCAAGGATGAAATGGGAGCCACGTCCTCTGGTGGTCCAGCCACCAAGATTTCGTCTTCCTCAGCCTCTGGTTGAGGGATGACAGTTTCAGCAGCAGGTTCCACAACCTGGGCTTCTTCAGCAAGTTTGTGTAGTCATCTTCTTTTAGGTTTGGGTGGCTGAGCTGCAGTGGATGTGTCTGTGTCAACCGAGCTTGCTCTTCTGGTGACCCTCTTGCTGGGGGTGGGTCCTTTCTGTTGGTTTATCTTGTGTAACTTTGGTTCTAGTGGATTTCTCTGCAGGGGCTGATGGAGGAACCCAGATTGGGTTAGAATTGCCCATCTCCATCAAGGTGTTGAGAAACACAGGGTCTGTCACCCTTGCAATCAAATTTGCAGAAATGCCCATTGACATTTCAATCTGGTGTTGATCCTTTGGGAATCTCAATCGATCATTGAATTCCACACCAGAGTCCCATTTGTGCTGGCTGAAAAAGGACTCCAGCATGTAGCTTATTTTTGTGGAGTGTCTCAGACTACTCCTTTTTACTTCTATCCCAGGGTTGCCTCCTTTTACAAAAATAATCATCTTGGCCTCATTAGCCAAGAGATCAAATAGTATTCTGCTCCAGTTAACCGGTAGGTTAAACACGATAGCAACCATGATCTTGAACTTCTCGGGAGTGACCTGGTCGTAAGACCCGTTGTGGTTCAAGAAAATTCGCTGGACAAATTCGAAGATTATCTTGAATTCGGGTGCGAGTAGGGCTCGGTTGAACATCTTGTTCACATAGCGAATAGGGACCACCATTACCATCTCCACAGCCTCCTGAAGCTGCTCTTCGCTTATGTCTCCCAGACTGAGACCTTCATCTTTCAACTTGTAAACGTTGTCAATAATGTTTAGTACGTTGTATGTGGTGTTACTGATGGTATTTCCCTTGCTAACCTGGATGGTTGCTTCGTTTCCACCCTTCTCTCCCTGCCACGAGAGGTAAAATGCAGCAACTTCTTTGGGCAAGAGATGGACAAGATGAGTGGTGATGATATTGTGAAATCCTACAAAGAAATCAAGATAATAGATGTGAGCACTATCCTTCCATCAATGAAGTATAAGTGCCCAATAGCAGTTTACAGAATATATAGTTCTATACCACAGTACAAGTGATCATAGACATGCACATGGGTAAAATGATTTTCAATACGAGAATGAGAGATTTCATAGCATTCAAGACATAGAGCAGTTAAAAGAAAAACTCATAAACTTTAAACCTTTGCAGCGTCTAACAAGTTCGAAGGCCTTGTCCAGTTTATGAAAACCGAAAGTATCATGTTGGTCCCGAAAGAGCAAGCTTTGGTGTATGGGGGTGGGGGAATGCACCAAATACAAACTTTTCAGTTTACTTGTTAAAAATAGAGAGTTCAAGCTATTCTTATTTAAGAAATTGCTCGGCAGATGACTGACCAGATCGATACCAGATTAGTCCAAACAGATTGCTCTCTAGTGAAAACACTTAGTCAATAATAAGAGTGATCTTATTATCTTTTGGGTGTTGTGTGTGCGGAAATATGGTGGATTTAATGAGTACTCTTATAACAAAACGTTTAAAGATAGTCAGATCGTTAAGCAGATTGATTGATATGCAGTTTGTATGATAGTGCAGAAGATTAGAATAATAAACAACTGAAAGTAAATATGCAGGAATGTAAAGAACACAGTTGTTTAACGTGGTTCGGGAAATCCCTACGTCCACGATCTGGTCAAAACTAGACCAGATTATCCACTACTAGGATACTCTGCTTGTTTATACTCGTGGAGAACGAGTCACAAGTGTCAATCACAACTAGAGAGATACTTATGCACGAAATAAGGGTCGTGTCCCTTTACAACAGATTACCTCTACGTTACCACTAGAAAACTACTAGCTAGTAGGGTGATCTCCTTTCTCTCGACAAGACAGACTTGAATCGAGGTGGTTGGTGTGATGTTGAATCACAGAGTGTTTAAAGCTCTTAGTCTGGATTACAGGTTGCTTGAAAGTATGTTGTCAATATAGCTCGCGTGCGTTCTCTCGTACTGTCCAGATTTGAACTTCAAATATATAGGCATTGAATTTGAAAATTCTAGCCGTTGTTGATTGGCGTGAGATTGATGGTATATTGCCAATCAATAATGTCCATAATATCTCTTCTTCCCTTGTAGAAACGTTGACTCAATCTTCAGTTAATGGAAAGCAGATTGCCAACGGTTTCTTTCCTTCTATGTGTCAACTGAAGATTCTCTATCCAATCCCTGTTGGATGGACTTCAATTTTGACGTGGAAAGGTGGTATGATGTGTAGGATGATGTCATCTGGTGGTTTGATGACTCTATCGATCTGGTACTTCGCTGTAACTATCGATCTGGTCGTCGATCTGGTCGCTGTCTGTTACAGCAGATCGATTTCTTCTTGTCTTGAAAATCTTAGCCTTCATCCTAAACTATTTATGGAAATGACTTCTATAAGATTAAATCCTTTACAAGACAAACCATTTTATATAAAGAAGTAAGTGTGTTTCGAAAAGTCATCATTAAAACCAAAAATACCTTGGGGTTCCCAATAATTTCCCCCTTTTTGATGATTTTGAAACCACACTTTACAAATAATGTCCTAGCAACTCTTAAGAGTGATCTGGTTTGATGACCAGATGGATGATTATTCATTATTTAGGTTATAACGATTTAAGACATTTTATATGTGTTCAGAAATAGGGTGTTGTCTTCAGAAACTTCAAAGAAACTTCATATATTTATATAAGAGTCAAGACAGATTGAAATGTATAAAGGCAAAAACAGAAGATACAGATCATAGTAATATGAAGAGATGTAGCTATCTGCTCTTCCTCTTTTCATCTTGGAGTTTCTTCATCTTCGCCCTGGTCTCATCTGATATTAACTGGACACTCTCATAAACCCCTTCTCTCACCCTTATGTAGTCAGGGTCTTCTGCATCAACCTTGTAGCCTCTATTCTCCGCCAGTTGGTTTATGAAAGTGAGCAAAAATGTTTTGTCGGGCAGATCAGTCCCTGGGATGGTGGGGCACGCTCTGAATTCTTTCTTCGGGGCAGTGATCTGGATTTTAGCTCTTTCTGCAGCCTTCCTTATTTCTTCAACCAAGTCCCCTGCCTCATTCAGATCCAGGTAGCGTTGAAATGCCTCATTGGGTGTTCCTTCGATGAATGCAGGCTCTTTAAGGAAGTATCTGCACATGATGAAGGCGTTCTTGAGTACTTCCCATCCATCTCTTAGATGATCTGGCACTCAGTTGGTCTCTCCAGATGATCTGATGAGAGCAGAAGGCCAACTGGATCCAGTTCTCTTCCTTTTCTTTTGTGGTTGGCTCGATCTGCGAAAGATTTAGACTTTTGAGTTTGAGCAGAAGGAACAGATGTTGGGACAGAGGGTGGGCTGGAAGTTTTTGGTGCTATCTGCTGCTTATGTTGAGTTTTCTCCCTTTCATCCGTAGCACCAGATGATTGCAGCTTCCCCTTCGCAGCAGCTGACTTCTTTTTCTTCCCAGATCCTTCCCCCTTTTCGACATCATCAACAATCATATTGATGAGTGCCCTGAGGGAAGTGATATCTTCCTTCATCGCCTTAATCTCCTTGTCTGAATCAACCTTTTGTGTAAGCAGTGAGGTAATATTGAGATTTGAATCGTCGATCTGCTTTTGTAGAGATGTTGTTGCTTTGAGCAGATTGGCCGTATACGCCTCTTGATCCTCCATAATTGTCCCAATCACATCAAAGAAGCCTTCAAACATTAACTTGGTTGGATAGCGCAGATCGCTTAACTTCCTCTCGACAAAATTTTTGCCATCTGCTTCAAACTGCCTAAAAATGGCTCTTGTGTGAGCATTGGCCTCTTTCACCACATTTGCTGCTATGCCATCAGTCTGTTCTTTGACAATGGTGTGAACCATGTCCTTTTCTTTCTGTGCGAAGGCAGTTATTATCTTGTACATCTCCTTAACCTTGAGCTCTGTTGTGAATAGACTTTGATCGATCTGTGCCTTCCTTTCTTCGGCAGCAGCTCGATCATCATCCATCTTTTTGCTGAGCTCCTCAATCTTCAGCTTGCATATCCTTCTCAAATCAGAGTCAACCTAGTCAACGTGAGTTTTCAAGTGGTTGTTGAACTCTATGAGAATGCGAATTGCTTCATCTTGTACGGTGGAGAGGGTTCCATACATGTACTGGTCCACCTTTCTGGAGAGTAAGTCCCTGACTTGAGAATTTGACAGTGATTGATGCTGCGTCATCAATATGTCCTCCAGATTGATCATCTCCACATAGTCTTCCATCGTAGCTGCGACAGTTGGGGTATAGATATCATCTGTCTGTATGCCTCCCACCCGCTGTCCAGCTGGTTCATGTTCTGCTGGAGCTTGATCAACCACTGCGCTTTGAGTTGAGCTTTTCTTGGCTGGTTCCCCCTCAGCCTGTGCAATGGGTGTCATGGTTTGGTCACCAGCATCAGCCATTTGTTTGTCCGGTTCTGGCTCAGTTATTGCTGCACCCGATTGGTGAGCATTAGAGGGTTCACTTTCAACCCCTTCTCTTTCTCCAATCTCTTCATCTTCTTCTTCATAAGTTACACTCTCAAAGAATTGCAGTATGCCAGCCTTTTCATACAAAGATCTCAGATCGATCTGTAACTCGTTGGCTTCGTGCTGGGATATTGATAGTATGTCTTGGGGAAATGATTCTCTCAGCTCTGTAATGGAAGAGACTCCGAAGGTGTTTATGAAAGTAGCTTCTTCCGCTTTGAGAGCATCTATTGATTTGACCTTAAGCAGAGCATCCAGGACGTATAATTCTTTGACCTTGATGAGAAGCAGCAGTTGTACTCTTTTTGCTGCATCATAGCTCTCAGGAGTGAGCTGGATGCCTGGAAATCTCTTGAGTACAGCTCGATCTGCTTCTGCCTCAAGTAGTTTGACGACTGATTTAGCCTTTTTCTGTTCTTCATCCTCACCAGATGATGCATCTTCTCCTTCTGTATCCTCATCGATCTGCTCAAGTGGTTTTGCAGACGATGGACTTGCGGTGTGAGCTGGAGAGAAATCCTTGACGTGGTCTGGGTCCAAGGATGAGATAGGTGCTATGTCCTCTGGTTGTCGTCCGACCAGAATTTCATCTTCCTCAACATCAACCTCCTGTTGAGGGATGACAGTTTCTTCAACCTGGACTTTCTCCACTGGTTCTGTCAGTTTTTGTAACCTTCTTCATTGACCTGGATCATATTCCCTGTTGGAAGATTGATCTGGTTTTGTCATAAGTTGATCTGTTCCTTTCTTCAAGATTTAATAGTCCTAATTTTCCACAAAGCATCTAGAATCTTTCTTCTGGTAATGCTTTAGTGAGTATGTCTGCTCTCTGCACTTCGTTGTGTATTTTCTCGATTTGTACATGTTTTCTTTCAACATGATCTCTTATAAAATGATGTCGTACGTCCACATGTTTGCATCTGGTGTGCAAATCAGGATTTTGTGTGATAGGTATAGCACTTGAGCTATCACAGAAGATAGGTATCTCCTTGACATCGATCTCATAGTCTTTGAGCTGTTGTCTTAGCCATAGTATTTGTGCACAGCAACTTCCAGCTGCCATATACTCAGCCTCTGTGGTTGATGTGGCAACGGATGTTTGTTTCTTTGAGAACCAGGAGACCAGTTTGTTTCCTAGAAATTGACATGTACCAGAAGTAGACTTTCTGTCTAACTTGCATCCAGCATAATCTGAATCTGTGTATCCAGTTAGCTCAAAGTTGTCTTCACATGGGTACCATAATCCTAAATGGGCTGTTCCCTTAAGATACCTTAATATCTTCTTAGCTGCCTCCATGTGAGATTCTTTGGGGTTTGCTTGATATCTTGCACAGACACCTACTGCAAATGTGATGTCAGGTCGACTAGAAGTTAGGTAGAGTAATGATCCTATGATCCCTCTATATTGTGTGATATTAGTTGGTTTCCCTTCTGGGTCAGGATCAATTTTCCCATTCGTCTGCATTGGGATTTTTACTGGGTTACTATCTTTTAGCCCAAATTTGGTCAGCAGATCGTTGATGTACTTTGTTTGGTTTATGAAGATACCATCTGGTTCTTGCTTGACCTGCAGTCCTAAAAAGAAACTCATTTCCCCCATCATGGACATTTGATACTTATTTTTCATAAGTTCGTCAAATTTGTCACATAAATAGGTGGATTGAGATCCAAAAATGATATCATCTACATAGATCTGTACTAGGAGGGTATTTTCTTTGACTTTGATGATAAACAAAGTCTTGTCAACAGATCCTCTTCTAAATCCAGATTCTAGTAGGAATGTAGATAATGTCTCATACCAAGCTCTAGGGGCTTGTTTAAGACCATAGACTGCTTTTGTCAGTCTGTATACTTTCTGGTTTGGATCTGCCTCTTCAAATCCAGGTGGCTGTTCCACATAAATTTCTTCTTCAAGGATACCATTTAGGAAGACACTTTTGACATCCATCTGGTATACCTTGAACCGTTTGTGAGCAGCATATGCTAGAAATAGCCTTATTGCTTCTAGTCTGGCTACGGGTGCGAATGTTTCATCAAAATCAATGCCTTCTTGTTGATTATAGCCCTTAACTACTAATCTGGCTTTGTTTCTGACTACGTCACCATTCTCATGCCGTTTATTTTTGAACACCCATTTTACACCTATAACTCCTTGGTGTTTAGGTCTGTGTACGAGATACCAGACCTCATTCCTTTTGAACTCATTGAGTTCTTCTTGCATAGCAGTTATCCAATCTGCATCTTGTGGTGCTTCATGTGCATCAGATGGTTCAATGCGAGAGAGATAACAACTAAGTAATGCACTTTTTCCATGCATTCTTCTTGTTCTCACACGATCTGATTGGTTCCCAACAATCTGTTCTGGTGGATGATCTTGTATCCATCTCCTTCTCCTGGTCATTTCTTCATCGGATATCTCAGGATCAGGTTGATCTGTTGGTTCCTCAAATTCAGGGTGTTATATAGAAGATGGTTGGACTTTCAGAGTTATTATCTTCTGCAATGACTGTTTCATTGCTTGATGATCTGTTTTCATCCAGATCATGTAGAGTTGTTCCCCCTTGCTGTATGATCTCTTCAGCAATAGGTGGAGTACTACTTTCTTCATCATCTCTCTTTAAATTCCATATAAGAATGTCTTGTAGCAGAGTCTCATTTAGTTTTCTAGTAGTGACCTGGTTATCAGTCTGTTTTTCATCCTGTGACCTGTACTCAACAATAGACTCATCAAAAACAACATGAGGTGTTACCTCCACAATATGAGAATTCTTATTGTAGACTCGATATGCTTTACTAACATCAGAATATCTTAAGAATATTCCAGGGTCAGTTTTGCTATCAAAAGTCTTCAATTGAGATTTCCCATTATTGTGTATGTAACACAAACAACCAAAAGTGCGAAAGTAAGAGATCTTAGGCTTTCTGTTTTTCCAGATCTCATAGGGAGTCTTTCCATGTCTGATTGTTATTGATGATCTGTTTTGGGTATAGCAGGCTGTGTAAATAGCTTCTGCCTAGAATTTCTTTGGTAGATTAGTTGCATTAAGCATTATGCGGGCTGCTTCTTTTAGAGATATGTTTCTCCTTTCAACTACTCCATTCTGTTGAGGAGTTCGAGCAGCAGATGTTTGATGAGTGATCCCCATCTTATTGCAATATGCTTCAATCTTTTGGTTGAGAAATTCTGTTCCTCGATCTGTTTTGATAGAAGTTATACTTAACTCCTTCTGTTTGGTGATCTTATGTAGAAAATCAGGGAGTCTGTCTAGAGTCTCTTTCTTCTTTAGCA
This sequence comes from Leonotis leonurus, assembly GCA_026898415.1. NCBI lineage: Eukaryota > Viridiplantae > Streptophyta > Magnoliopsida > Lamiales > Lamiaceae > Leonotis > Leonotis leonurus. Next base: position 32,905 of record JAPKLX010000653.1, on the reverse strand, counting down.
AAAAGATGACCCAAGTGAATCTTGAGTAATCATCTATGATTACTAAGGTGTATTTTCTCCCATTTACACTTAGAGGTTTGACTGGTCCAAATAGATCCATATGCAAGAGCTCTAGTATTCTTGATGTTGAGTGAGCTGTTTTGCTTGAAAAAGATGATCTGGTCTGCTTTGCAGCTTGACAGGCTTCACATATATGATCTTTATCATATATTTGATCTGGTAGACCTTCCACTAATCTTTGTTTAGCAATCTTGTTGATTGACTTGAAGTTTAGGTGGCTTAATCTCCTATGCCATAACCAGCTGGTTTCTGATACAGTCTTGGTGACAAAACAGGTCTTGATATGGTTTGTCCACTGGACAATGTATAATCTATCCTGCAGTTTACCGGACAGTTGTTAGTATAAAAAACAATCTGATTACCGTTAGCACAGAACTGACTTACAGAAAACAGATTGTGACTAAGACCCTCAACATATGATACATTAGTGATAGTGGTCTTGCCAACTTTGATGTTTCCATACCCTCTGGTATATCCTTTTGAATTACATCCAAAAGTGACCTGTGGTCCTAGTTTCTCTATGTAATCTGATAGTAGGTTCTTTTCACACGTCATGTGTTTTGAACAACCACTATCTATTATCCAGATTGTTCCTCTTGCTACCTTATTCCTTCTTGCAGTCCTTTGATCCTGCATTTAATCAAACTTAGCTACCCTTCAACGTTTAGGTGCTTGATTATTAGCAAATATTCCTTTACGAATCCAGTACATTTTAGGGTTAGGAACAGAAACATAGCAGGTAATGATGTTTCCATCATTGTCAACTTTAGATAGAGAGTGAATTTCAGATGGATGAAATCGTTCTGTTTCACCATTCTTCAAGTTCTTCTTATTATGGAGTGTCCTGTTGACAATTTTTGTCCTGTTGACATTTGCCTTGTGAAGATGATCTGTTTCTGTGTAGTGAGTTGGTTGTCCCTTTGTTTGATGATACTGCCTGTTCTTCGCATCTTCTATTATCATCTTTTGAGGATAACCTTTCTTGTTTTTCAAGTCTTTTACTTGATCTGGAATTTGCTTCCTTTCGGTACAAATCTTGTGGTTCCCGAGAACTTTTCTGAGTGACCTTGATATCCTAATCCAGATGTGCCCTTTTGCTGCATATTGATTAGCAGTTTAGCATGTTCGTCACTTTTGTAGATCATTTCTTTGCCTTTCTTGATCTTCTCCTCAGCAACGTTGTTTCTTATAACCAGATCCTTCACTTTTGAATTAAGTGAGTGGATCTCACTATCTTTTCTCTTGGTCTGTTCTTCTAGATCGTTAATTTTAGCAACAAATTGTGTATTTGCTGTGCTCAAAATCTGCTCAGATTTCTTTAGTCTATCATTCTCTTCAACAACTTCTCTAAACAGTCTCTTGATGCTTGAGTAGCTTTTGAACATTTCATTGACTTCATCCCATGAGTATTCAGCTTGATCTTCATTTTCCTGTTCCAGATCGTTATTATTTGAGGAATTTGAATAGCAAGAATTTACCTCAGCTTCATCTAGGCCGTTGTCTTGTCCCACATAGTATTCATTCCAACTTTCTTCGTCATTAGCAACGAAAGCTTCATCATTTTCTAATGAGCTATCTGAAAAATGACTCGAGCTGCTTGAGTTCTGTTCAGCTATCATGGCCTTGCGCTCATATTTGAGGTTTCGATCTCTTTTAGCTCTCAGCTCTTCTCTTTGGCTTCTGGACAGATCAGGACAATCTGTTTTGAAGTGACCTGTTCTGCCACATCCAAAGCAAGTGTAATCTATAGAGCTAGAGGTCTTTGTTGTTTTTGCAGTCTGCTGCTTGGATTCATTTTTGTCATCAGATCGATCATTGTCATGCTTCTTATAGAAGTTTTTCTTGTTATCTTTGTAGAAGCGTCTGTATTTCTTTGATCTAATCTCCATCTTGTCCATTCTTTTGGCGATCATTGCAAACTCTTTTAAAAGTTTGTCCTAGCCTTTCTCTTTATCTGGTGAGCAAGGTTCAGATGGATCATCTATTTTGCTCTTTGCTTTGGAGACAACTTCTTTGTCCTTCTTAGAGCCCCTTTTTATCTTTTTGGACAGATGATCTGGTCCTCGAATTCTTTGAATGTCACATTCATGACATTCAAGGTGATCAAATAATGCTTCTGTGGACAGATCATTGAAATTTGCACGGAGAGGTTGCATTGCAGCATAGATCTCCCAGCTTGGTGGAAGAGCTCTAAGTACTTTCATGTTCTTCTCCCTTTAAGTATACTTGTTCTTATTGAACGCAGATATCTCAAGGAGAATACTGGTGAATCTCAACTTCATTTGTTCTATTGTCTCGTCTGGTTTCATCTTGAATTCATCATATTTGTTGCAGGCAAGAGACAGTTTGTTTTCAATCATTACTTCGGATCCTAGACACAACTCTCTTAGGGCTTCCCACATCTCTTTGGCAGACACAAAGTCATCCAGATTGGCTTCACGACGTTCTTCTGCTGTGTATTTTCTGGGGTCTTTTGGAACTAACTGTGTTGTTACTCCAGTTGCGTTGGTTACTGTTACTTCTTCAGTGATTTGCAGTGGACCTTCTATAATAACCTTCCACATTAGATAGTGATGGGCTTTGAGTGCCATCTTGATTCTGAAGCTCCATTCTCTATAACCTTGGATGGAGAATTCTTCGCAAGCCCTGACAACAGATGACTCCATAGCAGATAGAGTGCACGTGAATGAAAATAGGTTTTCCTAGATCTATTCAAGTTGACCACGCAGGTATTAACCTTGTGAAACAAAAACAATGGTCGTATGAACCACCGCTCTGATACCACTTGTTGGTCCCGAAAGAGCAAGGTTTGGTGTATGGGGGGGGGGGGGAATACACCAAATACAAACTTTTCAATTTACTTATTAAAAATAGAGAGTTCAAGCTATTCTTATTTAAGAAATTGCTCGGCAGATGATGTCACGCCCCGTTCTCCGCCCTTGTGGCGAAGTCCGGATACGCGACTATAAAACATTTAATTAAATAAAGGATAAAAGGAAAACTGTGGACTTAACCGAACGAAAGGATATTTTATAATTGAGTCTTAGTTCATAACAAGAGTTTAACTCTGAATTGACACATTCGTCAAACAAAACAAATGGAACCTCTTGCAGCGGAATAGGGATCGACTGAAGTCTACGTGTATGAAGACACGTAGACACCCAAGACTTTAAATAAGGACCGACAAGCCCGCCATAGCATCTCCCATCATCACGTCTCAACCTGCACATTTATAAATACATGCAGGGCTGAGTACAAATTGTACTCAGTAGACACATGCCAAAATCGCACACATACATATATAATTGTCAATGCCGTAAGAGTGACACGTAGGGATTTTGTCTTTTAAAAGCACCTACGTTCACTAAATCCTTTTTGTGAAACCTTTATTTGACCGCGCAGTCATTTCTTTAGTATTCAAGCCATATCTGCCCTTTAACTTATGGTACCGAGAAGGTGGCCACCTTCTACGGACACCGAACCGGCCAACCCGCTAAGATGACTCACGGTCCACTGTAACCGGTCGACATCTTCAACGACTCACGGTTATTTGTGCACATTTAGTTCGAGTGGGGATGCTTACCCACTGGAACCCGAATTCGATTTCCTCTTATTTAGATCCTTAATTCAGGAATCTTTCAGATAGGCATTGATACAAAACATAAATCATTTTCGCCATTACAATACTTTGAAACATATTTCCTCAATTTGAGATCCTTTCGAAAACAATCATAAATAGCATACGGCACACATAATTTTATAGAGTTTAGAAAAGCCTACACTTGATGTATAGGATAGAAAGCCTACTTGGATAACTTTGGATTGCACTTGCTTTGGTCTCGCAACGCGAAACAGGTCTCTCGTACGAACCTTTAGAAAAACTCGTATAAATTAAAATGCCCTTAGTGCATTTGAAACATTAATCGTAAGAATTATGATTCTCGGTTCTTGTTTCGATCCGTTAATTTAGACATTGATACTTCAGATCAATATTTTCTCTACGGTATTGAATCCTCGATTCAATTACTCCGGTAATTGCCTTTAAGGGCAATAAGTATATTAACTCTTAATGAATTAATTAATTCTCGATAATTAATCATTCGAATAACATTGAGGTTTCTAGTTATTTAACTCTCTAAATAATCTTAGAATATTATTTGTCAAATAATATCCTTAATTAATAAGAGATATCCATTCTCTTAATTTAGATCCTAATTAATAAATAAATTGGATCCTCTTTGATTTAATACTTAGGCTTTAATTATCTAAATTAATAGCTCTAAATATTAATACTTAATACATATTTTACTATCCTTTCTTCCACCATTAATACATACTAATTTATTAAACTCCATCTTAATTAAAAAGACAAGTTTAATTTACTTAAGTCTTATTTTTGCACAATGCTTAAGCTAGTCCATGTAAAATAATTAAATGAGCCTACTAATTAATTTAATTAGCCTAAGTATCAATTATCTTAATTTTAATGAACTGAGCCTACTTTAATTACTAGGCCCAATCCTTAATTATTTTCAGCCCATTAGTCTCACTATCAGAAGCCCAGTTTAATTAATTTCCTAGGCCCAGAAGTGTAAATAAATTTCGGCCCATTTGATTTTATTCTCGGCCCAGTAGGATTTAAAAATTTTGGAGCCCAACAGAATATTTCTTTGGCCCAGCTATTTTCGGATCCAGCCCGTAAACCCGGCCCATTCGTTTTAATTCATGATAGGCCCACTAGAATGATTCGACCCAATTATGAATTAAGAAAGCCCACCAATTAATTATCTTAATTAAATACTAATTTAAGACTTAAATCTAACCTAATCCTAATCACATTCTAATTCAATTTCTTCCCCACCCTAGCCGACACTTCCCTTATTTCTCATCTAGAAAATTCTCTCCTTCCTATCTTCTTCTCTCTCTCGGCTTCAACATCATGAAGGCAGACGACGTCTCTCACTCTCAGCTTTCCTCCGCTCACTCTCCTCGGCGCAAGCGGCGGTTGAGCAGCCGCCGTGTTCCTCCACCTCGCCGTCTCCTCTCGGTAACTCCCTTACTCTCTCTATTTCTTCTTACATGTTTAGATTTCTAACTGATTTTTTTTATTTCTTTTGATTAAGGTTGTCAGATTTCAGTTTCTAATTCTTATCTCCTTCTTAATTTCAGGAAGACATAGCCTCTTTGGCTCAAGCTTCTCTCTTCGATTCTCGCAGGACAGCGGAGCTCGGCTGTAGTTCAACGACAGTAGCTTAAGGTAAAGCTCACATCTTTACTTTATTTCATTTTCTAAATTTTCAGTTGCTTATATCTCATTTTCTAATTTCTAATACTTCTTCAAAAATTTTCTTCAATTTCTCAGTCTAGTTTATTGTTCTAAATGTTCTGTTTTGGTAATACTTCTATTCGTCTCTAGTTTCTTTCTCGTTCTCTTCTGTCTCTGTTTCCTTCTCTCCCTTCCTCTCTAAGATTCTGTCGCCAAGATACCCACTCGCCAGCGCTCTCGGTTGCTCTCTTCATCAAAGGCAGCAGCGACCGATACTAGAAGATAAGGGTTTTACCTTTCTTTCTATCTTACTTTCTCTATTTTGATTTGTGTTTTAAATTTCCAACCTTTAAGTGTTACTGCATGTTCTAATTTCCTTTTAGAGGTTGGGTTTAATCATTTGGCAGAAACTCTAGTTCGAATATGAGATGTAAAATCTGTAATGTTGTCTGTATATTTCGATTAGTTTGGGTAGTACAAAGGGCCAAAGTTCTAATCTTGTTAAATCTGAGTTCTTGGGCAGAACCCTTGCTCAATCTGAAATCTAACTTCTTAATTACTAATTGTCTGATTTCCTGAGGTTGTGGTCTGTAATCTTTGAGCTTTATTAATATTTAACTAAAATGCTGCCTTGCTTCTAGTTTTATTTCAAATTTTAATAACTGAATCTAAGTTTTCCGTATTTTTATTTCTGAAAGTCCTTAAGCTTGTGATTTGGTTTCTAAATCTGTACATTGATTTATGCTTTATGTTTTCAATTATGAACATATATCAGTATTTTGAAATCTGAAAGAAATCTCTATGTTCCGCAGTTTGTGACTCGTTTTTCCAAGTTTGCTAATTCTCTAATCGATCATAACTCTATGCTCTCTTTTATTGTAGGAAGTTGCAGTCTATCTGGATTAAACTACTATAAGTTCTCGGTGGCAAAGTTCAGTAGCTTTCCCTGTGGCCTTAAACTCAATATTCTTTTTATATATATAATCTGTAGCTTTGGTTTGGAGAGGGATTCTATATTCTGGAATTTATACTTGGTTTTTATAGCTGATTAAATTAACAGAACATGTACTCATACTCCATTTTTTGTTTTCTGATGAAGCAATATATATATACGGTTTTCTATGTTCGGTTCATTAGCTTCTCATGGTTTGTTGTTCAAAACTATGGACATGCATTCTAATTCATACTCTGGCCCCCTTAACTGAGATTTTAAAGCATATATATCTATATATACTGGGCTGTAAAATACATGATTTATTCTTATTTTCTAAAATCTGGAACTAGGTCTATGTTCTGAATTATATTTCAGTGTTAACTTCAAGTTTAAAGCATAGGTTTCTGACTTTAAAGGTTATGATTTCTTTGTTAACATAAGAGGTTTAAGGTTGAAGATAGTTACCTTTGACTTTAACTCCTTCTCTTTGATGAATGAAACTAAGATTGCTGCACTGCACTATAGTTGATTTGTTTTTGGGGTGATAACGTTTTCACAAGGCAGCCCTCTACTCATTTATATAGATGTGGTTGTAGTGTATACTTATCTAAATGCTTAAGTTTTTAGAATAGCTATTCTAATAGCTCTTATTGCTATTATTTGTAGGTAATGAAGGGAAGCATTGATGGAGGCATGGAAGTATCCTCTTTCCTACACTCAACCGAGCTGCAGTCTCCTACTGCCACTGTCATGCTTATTTTCCTTCTTACTTGCTATGTTCTTATCATCATCACTTCTTACACCTATAGCTAGTTTTCTTTCTTTCCTTTGTTTTAGAGACATGCCTAGTGCTTTATGTAATACACTTAGATCTTTATTATGCTTTCTGCAAAGTATTGTACTATCCAATATATATATATATATATAACTGCCGTGTGGTGTTCTCTTTTATGTTATAGGGTTGATATAACTAATGCTAATAGTCATTACTCTATTATTGTAGGTGATGGAAGAGAGGCATGGAAGTCTCCTCTTTTCTTTACTCAACCGAGCTACTGGACTCTTCTACACTCTGCAGTCTACTGCCACTGCCACTGCATTGCTTATTTCCTTCTCTGCAGCAGCATGGTTGCTCAGTTTCTACTGCAGCAGCTGTGCTGCTTTGTTCCTTCTTCCCAATGTTTTCCTTCCTATTTTTATGTTATCATCATCACACTTCTGACACTTATAGCTAGCTTTCTTTCTTTCCTTATTTGCTAACATGCTGTTGCCAGCTAGCTTTAGACTTAATTATTTCATTTTAATGCCATGTATTATAAAGTCTTATGCGTGTGGTTTCTTTTCTACACTGCAGCAGCATGGCTGCTTATATTTCTTTCCTTCTTACTCTAAGTCTCTTATAGGCCAATTGTTGATTCTTGGCAGCTTTATCACTTCTTGAGATACTTCTATGTATTGTCTTTTACATCTTTGGGGATTCAATAAATGATTACATGTATTTAGCTTGTATTAGTTATCCACTTATTTACTTTGTATGACAATCTCAAGTTCTAATATTTGATAAGACATTACTCTATCTTCTTCTCTTCACTTACAAACGTGTAGTAGGCTCTATGGGTCCTCATTGCACTTATTTCACTTCTTGTTTATTTACTCCATGTCATCTCCACTCATATATATATATAAGTATTTATTATACAACATCCTATTTTATACTTTGTTCTCATTATAGTTATCTAATTAATCTAATAATAATAATAATGATAATTATAAGTCCTTTGGGAAGAATTAAATGATAAGCTCTCTTAATACTAAATAATTAAGACCTTGGTTTCATCCTAAACCAAAATTCTTCTTCACTTATAGAAACTCTCCTTAATATACTACAACGATTAATATAATATAATTATCGCGTTCAAATATCATTTATTTTGGAATTTAAAAAGACGGGGTATTACAGATGACTCACCAGATCAATACTCAGATCGATACCAGATTAGTCCAAACAGATTGCTCTGTAGTGAAAACATTTAGTCAATATTAAGAGTGATCTTATTATCTTCTGGGTGTTGTGTGTGCGGAAATATGGTGGATTTAATGAGTGCTCTTATAAGAAAACCTTTAAAGATAGTCAGATCGTTAAGCAGATTGATTGATATGCAGTTTGTATGATAGTGCAGAAGATTAGAATAATAAACAACTAAAAGTAAATATGCAGGAATGTAAAGAACACAGTTGTTTAACGTGGTCCGGGAATTCCCTACGTCCACGATCTGGTCAAAACTAGACCAGATTATCCACTACTAGGATACTCTGCTTGTTTATACTCGTGGAGAACGAATCACAAGTATCAATCACAACTAGAGAGATATTTATGCACGAAATAAGGGTCGTGTCCCTTTACAACAGATTACCTCTACGTTACCACTAGAAAACTACTAGCTAGTAGGGTGATCTCCTTTCTCTCGACAAGACAGACTTGAATCGAGGTGGTTGGTGTGATGTAGAATCACAGTGTTTGAAGCTCTTAGTCTGGATTACAGGTTGCTTGAAAGTATGTTGTCAATATAGCTCGCGTGCGTTCTCTCGTACTGTCCAGATTTGAACTTCAAATATATAGGCATTAAATTTGAAAATTCTAGCCGTTGTTGATTGGCGTGAGATTGATGGTATATTGCCAATCAATAATGTCCATCATATCTCTTCTTCCCTTGTAGAAATGTTGACTCAATCTTCAGTTTATGGAAAGCAGATTGCCAACGGTTTCTTTCCTTCTATGTGTCAACCGAAGATTGGATGGACTTTAATTTTGACGTGGAAAGGTGGTATGATGTGTAGGATGATGTCATCTGGTGGTTTGATGACTCTATCGATCTGGTACTTTGCTGTAACTATCGATATGGTCGTCGATCTGGTCGCTGTCTGTTACAGCAGATCGATTTCTTCTTGGCTTGAAAATCTTGGCCTTCATCCTAAACTATTTATGGAAATGACTTCTATAGGATTAAATCCTTTACAAGACAAACCATCTCCTAATCTGTTCTCTAACAGAATTCACTTTAAAAGTAGTGATCTACTTTACACGTAGAACAGTTTTAATAAAAAGAACTAAGTGTGTTTCGAAAAGTCATCATCAAAACCAAAAATACAATGGGGTTCCCAACATATCAATTATTGCAAAAAGGTCTTGATGTATGTATGGTTTCAAGAAGTTCACTTGCTCAAGAAATACAGAAGATTTGGGTGCCATTTTGGTAAAAGCAGAGAGTTTTTCGAAGATAGGTTTTTTTTTTTTTTTTGAAGATTAAGAGAGAATTGGAAGGTAGAGAATTTCGCTAAGTGTTTGAATATTTTATGTGTGAGTGATAGTTGAACCACCTTATCAAATATATAAAAGAAAAGAAAGATAAGTAAGGTAATAATATAATTTAATATCCTTCCCTTTTTCAGATTTTTCCGTCTTTCCAAAGTATAGACTTGCAGTCTATTACCGCCTCTATTACGCGTATGATACACGCGCTTTTGATCGTGGGGATGTGGAGTGGCGCGTGTTGATTCATACTGTGAAAAGTACATCCTTTTTTTTTGATTTGGTAAATATCTCATTGATCATTGTTCCCAAACATAGTATCAATCATCACAAAAATAAAAGATTAGATATATTGTGTCAGAAATTAGATATATGGTATGATTAAGTTGATATAGTCGCCGTATGACTTTCCCCCTTAACCAAGTAATGGGATAAATTAATAAAAGATATTAATTAATATCCACGTGGCTGCTAGTCATCTGGTCCAGATCGATCTCCTTATTAACTAACTGTCGTCATACATTATCGATCTGTTCGTGCCACTTTTCAAATTGGATATTGATCTTGTGTGGTGACCTTTTACTAATTCCCAGTTAGAATTTGATTGATCTATTTGACAGTTAGCATGTACTTGGTGATCTGATGTCAATTCCCAGTTGGAATTTTACATGGTCTGTTTTAAGACTATCTGGTCCTATCTTCCAGATTTAATAATCTAATTTACCACAAAGCATCTTAAATCTTTCTTCTGGTAATGCTTTGCTGAGAATATCTGCTCTCTGTATCTCAGTGTGTATCTTTTTGATCTGTACATGTTTTCTTTCAACATGATCTCTTATAAAATGATGTCTCACATCTACATGTTCGCATCTGGTATGCAAAACAGGATTTTGTGTGATTGCTATAGCACTTGAGCTGTCACAGAAAATAGGTATCTCCTTGACATTGATCTCATAGTCTTTGAGCTGTTGTCTTAACCAGAGTATTTGTGCACAACAACTTCCAGCTGTCATATATTCAGCCTCTGTAGTTGATGTATCAACAAATGTCTGTTTCTTTGAGAACCAAGAGATCAGTTTATTTCCCAACAACTGACAAGTACAAGATGTTGACTTTCTGTCTAGCTTGCAACCAGCATAGTCTGAATCTGTGTATCCAGTTAGCTCAAAGTTGTCTTCGCATGGATACCATAATCCTATATGGGTTGTTCCCTTAAGATATCTTAATATCTTCTTAGCTCCTTCCATGTGAGATTCTTTGGGATTTGCTTGATATCTTGCACATACTCCTACTGCAAATGTGATGTCAGATCGACTAGCAGTTAGGTAGAGTAATAATCGTATGATCCCTCTATACTGAGTGATGTTAGCTGGTTTTCCCTCTGGATCAGGATCAATTTTCCCATTGGTCTGCATTAGTATTTTCACTAGGTTACTGTCTTTGAGCCCAAATTTAGTCAGCAGATCGTTGATGTATTTTGTCTGATTAATGAAGATACCATCTGGTAATTGCTTGACCTGCAAACCTAAAAAGAAACTCATTTCTCCCATCATGGACATTTGATACTTATTTTTCATAAGTTCAGCAAATTTGTCACATAAATAGGTGGATTAAGATCCAAATATGATATCATCTACATAGATCTGTACTAGAAGGATATTCTCTTTGACTTTGATGATAAACAAAGTCTTGTCAACAGATCCTCTTTTGAATCCAGATTCTAGTAGGAATGTTGATAAGGTCTCATACCAAGCTCTAGGGGCTTGCTTTAGACCATAGACTGCTTTAGTCAGTCAGTAAACTTTCTGATTTGGATCTGCGTCTTCAAATCGAGGTGGCTGTTCCACATAGACTTCTTCTTCAAGTATACCATTTAGAAAAGCACTTTTGACATCCATCTGGTATACCTTGAACCTTTTGTGTGCAGCATATGCTAAGAACAACCTTATTGCTTCTAGTCTGGCTACGGGTGCAAATGTTTCATCAAAATCAATGCCTTCTTGTTGATTATAGCCTTTAGCTACTAATCTAGCTTTGTTTCTAACTACTTCATCATTCTCATCCCGTTTATTTTTAAACACCCATTTTACACCTATGACTCGTTGGTGTTTGGGTCTGTCAACAAAATACCAGACCTCATTCCTTTTGAACTCATTGAGCTTTTCTTGCATTGTTGTAATCCAATCTGCATCTTGCAATGCTTCATGAGCATCAGATGGTTCAATGCGAGAGAGATAACAGCTTAACAATGCACTTTCTCCATGCATTCTTCTAGTTTTCACACGATCTGATGGGTTCCCAGCAATCTGTTCTGGTGGATGATCTTGTATCCATCTCCTTCTCCTGGTCATTTCTTCATCAGATATCACAGGGTCAGGTTGATTGGTTGGTTCCTCAAATTCAGTGTTAATTATGGGTGATGCTTGGAATGCGTTCTCATCTCTTCTGTCTTCTAGATTTAGATTTCCAGATTGATCATCTTCTGCAATGACTGTTTCACTGCTTTCTGTTGGTGATCTGTTTTCATCCAGTTCAGTTTGGATTGTTCCCCCTTGCTGTATTATTTCTTCAGCAATTGGTGGAGTATTGATGTCTTCATCATCACTTTTTGAATTCCAGATAAGAATATCTTCAAGTAATAGTTCATTCATCTTTCTCGTAGTCATCTGGTTCTCGATCTGTTGATTATCCAGTGACCTGTACTCAACAATAGACTCATCAAAAACAACATGAGGTGTTACCTCCACAATATGAGAGTTCTTATTGTAAACTCGATATGCTTTACTAACATCAGAATATCCTAAGAATATTCCAGGGTCAGTTTTGCTATCAAAAGTCCTCAATTGAGATTTCCCATTGTAGGCTTTCTGTTGTTCCAGATCTCATAGGGAGTCTTTCCATGTCTGAGAGTTATTGATGATCTGTTCTGAGTATAACTGGCTGTGTAGATCGCTTCTGCCCAGAACTTCTTGGGTAGATTGGTAGCATTTAGCATAGTACGAGCTGCCTCTTTAAGTGATCTATTTCTCCTCTCAACGACACCATTTTGTTGAGGTGTTCTAGCAACTGAGGTTTGATGAGTGATTCCCATTTTGTTGCAGTATGCTTCAATCTTCTGGTTAAGAAATTATGTTCCTCGATCTGTTCTGATAGAAGTTATGCTCATCTCTTTCTGTTTGGTGATCTTATGTAGAATGTCAGGGAGTTTTTTTAGAGTCTCTTTCTTATTTAACAGAAAGATGACCCAAGTGAACCTTGAGTAATCATCTATGATTACTAAGGTGTATTTTCTCCCATTTATACTTAGAGGTTTGACTGGACCAAATAGATCAAGATGTAAAAGCTCCAGTATTCTTGATGTTGAGTGAGCTGTTTTGCTTGAAAAGGATGATCTGGTCTGCTTCCCAGCTTGACAGGCCTCACATATATGATCTTTATCATACACTTGATCTGGTAGTCCTTCCACTACTTTTTCTTTGGCAATCTTGTTGATTGACTTGAAATTTAGGTGGCTTAATCTTTTATGCCATAACCAACTGGTTTCTGATATAGTTTTAATTAGTTATCAAGCATGTCTCGATCTGGTTTGTCCATTAGACAATATATAGTCTATCCTGCAATCTACCGGTAAGGAGTATCTCATCTCCTTCCTTATTCTTCACAAGACAGTTATTAGTGTCAAAAACAATCTAGTTACCGTTAGCACAGAACTGACTTACAGAAAACAGATTGTCACTAAGACCCTCAACATACGAAACATTTGAGATGGTGGTCTGCCAAATTCTATGTTTCCATATCCTCTGGTGTATCCTTTTGAGTTACACCCAAAGGTTACCTGAGGTCCTGGTTTTTCAATGTAATCTGATAGTAGATTCTTATCACATGTCATGTGCTTCGAGCATTCACTATCTATTATCCAGATTGCTCCTCTATCTATCTTGTTCCTTGTTACAGTCTTCTGATCCTGCAATTAATAAAACTTAGCTACCCTTCAACGTTTGGGTGCTTGGTTATTAGCAAATGTTCCCTTTCGAATCCAAAACATTTTAGGGTTAGGAACAGAAATATAACAGGTAATGATGTTCCCATCATTATCAACTTTAAATAGAGAGTGAATTTCAGATGGATGGAATCTTTCTACTTCATCATTCTTCAAGTTCTTCTTATTAGGAGCTGTCCTGTTGACAATTTTTGTCCTTTTGACATTTACTTTTTGAGCATGATCTATTTCTGTGTAACGAGCTGGTTGACCCTTTGTTTGATGATATTGCCTGTTCCTGGCCTCTTTTATTATCATCTTTTGGGGATGACCTTTCTTGTTCTTCAAGTCTTTTACTCGATCTTGTATTTGCTTCCTCTCTGGTACAAAGTTTATGGTTCCCGAAGACTTTTCTGAGTGACCTGGATATCCTAATCCAGATGTGCCCTTTTGCTGCATATTGATTAGCAGTTTAGCACGTTCATCGCTTTGGTAGATTATTTCTTTGCCTTTCTTTATCTTTTCTTCAGCAACATTATTCCTAACGATGAGATCTTTAACTTTTGAATTTAAAGAGTGGATCTCACTGTCCTTTCCCTTGATCTGTTCTTCCAGATCAGTTATTTGAGCAACAAATTGGGTGTTTGTTGTGCTTAAGATCTGCTCAGATTTCTTTAGCCTATCATTCTCTTCCACGACTTCTCTAAACAGTCTCTTGATGCTTGAGTAGCTTCTGAACATCTCATTGACCTCATCCCATGAGTATTCAGCTTGATCTTCTATTTCCTGTTCTAGATCATTATCATATGAGGAGATAGAGTTGCTAGAATTTACCTCGACTTCATCCAGACCGTTGTCTAGTCCAACGTAGCATTTATCCCAGCTCTCTTCATCATTTGCGATGAATGCTTCATCATTCTCTGATGAACTGTCTGAAAAATGACTCGAGCTGCTTGAATCTTGTTCAGCAAGCATGGGAAGTCAGAGGGCCCATACTACCTGCCTAACCTTTCGCTCCGAGGGACCGTAGATCGGCCTTGCGCTCATATTTGAGTTTTCGATCTCTTTTTGCTCTCAACTCTTCTCTTTGGCTTTTGGACAGATCAGGGCAATCTGTTTTGAAGTGACCTGTTCTGCCACAACCAAAACATGTGTAATCTGTAGAGTTAGATGTTTTAGAGATTTTACTAGTCTGCTGTTTTGATTCTTCCTTGTTATCAGGTCGATCATTGTCATGTTTCTTGTAGAAATTTTTCTTGTTATCTTCGTAGAAGCGTCTATACTTCTTCGATCTGATTTCCATTTTGTCCATGCGTTTGGCAATCATAGCAAACTCTTTTAACAGTTTGTCATAACCTTTCTCTTCATCTGGTAGAGAGGATTCAGAAGGTTCATCTGGTTTGCTCTTCGCTTTGAAGGCTACTTCTTTATCCTTCTTCGAGCTGCTTTCTGCCTTTTTGGACAGATGATCTGGTCCACGAATTCTCTGTATATCGCATTCATGGCCTTCAAGGTGATCAAACAACGCTTCAGTAGATAGTTCATTGAAATCTGCACGTAGAGGTTGCATAGCAGCATATATCTCCCAACTAGGTGGAAGTGCTCTTAGTACTTTCATATTCTTCTCTCGTTGAGTATATTTGTTCTTATTGAATGGTAATATCTCAAGAAGAATTCCAATGAATCTCATCTTCATTTTTCTATTGTCTCGCCTGGTTTCATCATGAATTCATCATATTTGTTGCAGGCGAGAGACAGTTTGTTCTCAATCATTACTTCAGATCCTAGACACAAGTCTCTTAAGGCTTCCCACATCTCTTTGGCAGTATTCAAATCTTGGATTTTAGCCAGATGTACCCCTTTGACTGTACTAGAAATGATCCCTTTAGCAAAGTCATCCATATTGGCTTCGCGGCGTTCTTCTGCTGTATATTTCCTTGGATCTTTAGGAACAGTTTGCGTGGTTACTCCAGTTGAGTTTGTTACAGTCACTTCTTCAGTGATTTGTAGTGGACCATCTTCGATGACTTTCCACATCAGATAGTGATGGGCTTTGAGTGCCATTTTGATTCTGAAGCTCCATTCTCTATATCTTTGTATGGAGAATTCTTCACAAGCCCTAACAACAGATGATTCCATAGAAGATAGTATGTACGTGAATGAAAATAGGTTTTCCTAAGTCTATTCAAGTTGAACACGCAGGTTTTATCCCTGTGAAACAGAAACAATGGCCTTTTAAACCGCTGCTCTGATACCACTTGTTGGTCCCGAAAGAGCAAGGTTTGGTGTATGGAGGGGGGGGGAATACACCAAATACAAACTTTTCAGTTTACTTGATTAATTTAATAGAGAATTCAAGCTATTCTTTAAATAAGAAATTACTCGGCAGATGACTAACCAGATTGATCAGCAGATCGATACCAGATTAGTCCAAGCAGATTGCTCTCTAGTGTAAACACTTAGACAACAATAAGAGTGATCTTGTTGCTTTCTAAGTATTGTGTGTGCGGAAATATGGTGGATTTAATGAGTGCTCTTGTTTAGAAAACCTTCAGAATTAATCAGGTTGTTAAGCAGATTGATTGAGATGCAGATTGTATGATAGTGCAGATGGTTAGAATAATAAACAACTGAAAGTAGAAATGCAGAAATATAAAGAACACAAATGTTTAACGTGGTTCGGGAAATCCCTACGTCCACGATCTGGTCAAAACTAGACCAGATTATCCACTACTAGGATACTCTGCTTGTTTATACTCGTGGAGAACGAGTCACAGGTATCAATCAATGCTAGAGAGATACTTATGCACGAAATAAGGGTTGTGTCCCTTTACAACAGATTACCTCTACGTTACCACTAGAAATCTACTAGCTAGCAGGGTGATCTCCTTCCTCTCGATAAGACAGGCTTGAATCGTGGTTGAGGTGGTGTGATTTAGAATCACAGGTAGTTTGAAGCTCTTAGTCTGGTTCAGAGAATGCTTGAGGGTATATTGTCAATATAGCTCGCGTGCGTGTTATCTTTTTGTTCTCCAGACCATGGCTCCAAATATATATAGGCATTGAATTTAAGATTCTAGCCGTTGTTGATTGGCATGAGATTGATTGTAGATCATCAATCAATGATATCCATCATATCTGTTCTTGCCATGTAGAGAGCGTTGACTCAATCTTCAAGTTATGGAAAGCAGATTGCTAACTGCTTCTTTCCTTCTTTGTGTCAAACGAAGATTCTCTTCCCAATCCCTGTTGGATGGACTTCACTTTTGATGTGACAAGATGGTATGATGTGTAGAGTGATGTCATCTGGTGGTTTGATGACTCTATCGGTCTGGTGCTACGCTGTGATCAACGATCTGGTCATTGATCTGGTCGCTGTCTGTTGCAGTAGATCGATTCCTTCTTGGCGTGAAATCTTGCCCTTCATCCTATACTATTTATAGAAATGACTTCTATAGGAACAATTCTTTTACATGTGAAGTCATCTCCTAATCTGTTCTCTAACAGATTTCACTTTATATGTAGTGATCTGTTTACACGTAGAACAGTTTAATACAAAAAGGAACTAAGTGTGTTTCAAAGGATCATCATCAAAACCAAAAATACATTAGAGTTCCCAACAGAATGGATAATTTATATAGCAGGTGGCCACATACATGGAACCAGACCTCATTATTAGACCTAAACTGGCATTAAAATAGAGTAAATCGTAGCCACACATAACTGGCGGAAAAATAAACCTTCATCAAATTTTGTGAAAATTAGAAAGGCCCTTAATAGTTAATACTAATAACATAAATTCAGTACAAATTACAAAGAACTATCAATGAAATGACTGGAACCAGATAATATTTGCTTCAAAGAGCAGCAAGCGACAAAAAAATTAACGAAATTGAAATGCAACATCACTGTTCTGAATAAGGCAACCCAAAAACATCGGATCGAAATGCAGAATCATAAAAAAGGTAAAATGGAGAGAGACGAACCCGATTCTGATCGATGACGTCGACGATAACGACAAGCTTGCCATAGTCTTTTCCGTAGTTGACGAGGGCAACCCTCCCGATCTCCACGTACCTCTTAAACGGCTATACAATAGAAGAAATCAAGTTCATATGAGCAAGAAGAAATTAAAATTTAGCAAGATATAGAGTGTTGGGAACCCTAAGATTAGTGTCGATGATGGTCTCTCGAAACACA
>JAPKLX010000653.1:0-15146 GCA_026898415.1 Leonotis leonurus | reverse complement strand
CCCCCCCCATACACCAAACCTTGCTCTTTCGGGACCAACATAGAGAGATAGATGAAGCTCACCATTTCTACTGGGATGAATGTGCGTGTGCTGTGTGGGAAGAGGCGGAGGGAGTAGGGTTTTGATTTGGGATTTAGAGTATGTTAATTAGGGTCTTCCATTTGCAGTGTGTTGGGCTTTTGAGCCTTTGCTAATTGCGGGCTTTCTTGGCTATTCTTGTCATATAAGACTTCTATACTCATTTATAATACAACGTTATGATTTTTATTCGACCAACCATATATTAAGGTGAACTCCATACAATTTTAAACTCTCATAAATTTTCATTAGATTTGAAATAACATATAATTTAATGATGTATAACTAAATAAGAAGATTATACAGCATTTTATCTTTATATATTTATTATTATTTTAATAAAAAATAGTCATTTTTTTCTATTTAATTAGACTGATTTTGACTAAAAAACTCTCACAGTTTTGATTAAAGTAGATTTAATTAAATGGGACAAAGAGAGTATGAAATTACAATTTTTTTTTATATTGAAAAATGTATATGAGTTGTTAGAATAATAAAATAATTAAAAATATAGTTTAATAGTCATATTTTATAAATTATATATTTTAATTTCTTTTAAAATGACGTGAAATCTACACATTTTCATTATAAAAATTATACTTAAATATGGAATAGTACATAAATAATAAATAAAATATATAGAAATAAAAACATAACATAAATATTACATGCCTACATTTGGAAATAAGAATATCTATATATCTATATATTATTAATATCATTATGTTTTGAATCCTACGTGACACTCTAAAAACATAACATAAATATAACATGTTACGATTTTTTCAAGTTTTTGTAGTAGCTTAGATGACTTATTTTAATTTACACTTTTAATAGACCAAGGTTCAATCCCTCATAAGAATTTTTTATTTATATAATGTATTTTGTCTAAAAAAGAAAAATGCATATAAATAACGATTATTTGTTAACAGTATTTATTAACCGTTATAAAATACTTATCTAACACTTAATAAAGATAATATTTGTTGCAAAATTGTTAACTATAACTATATATATAGATTACGATTTATTAAAATCCGTTATCATTAACATAAGTTACGCTAATATAGATAACACTAATAATTATCTATTTGAAAATCACGCTCATAGATAACGGTATATTAAAAATACCGTTATCTATGTGGTGTTATCTATTTATAAATTTTTTGTAGTGAAGCCAGCTGCTAAGAAGTTAACTGCTAAACAGTAAGCTGAGGCAAGATGGTTACAAGCTGAGAATGCTGAGAAAGCCAAAAGATTGGAAGAGGAAAATGCAGCCAGATTAGCTACTGAGAAGAAAAGGAAAAAGGTATACACAGACAAAGATGGGGAAGAAGAGATATTTTTGGCCAGCTACAAAGCGGAGCAAATTTAAAATCCTGAGTTCAAGAAACTATGGAGAGCTGAGAAAGTAAGGCAAAAGGAGATGGATGACAAGGAGAAAGATAACAAATCGACTACAGAGGAAGGTGATAAACCTACCAATCCGATATTCAAATTCTTTGACAAATTCCACCTATCTGAGCCACAAAATCTTACTTGGCTACACAGGAAGAAAGCAGCAGAGTGGAATAAAATTGTCAAAGGCTTCGTGATGGAATACTACTACCTGCTAGAACCACATTATCAAGGTGGTTCGGTAGATGACATGTTTAGGGAGTATTTGAGCAGACACAAAAACCAAACATTTGAGGAGTACCTATACAGACAATCTGCCATGATGAATGTGACACTTACTGCTCCAAAGAAAACTACAATGGTGCCTCCAAGAATTCCTAGGACGACGGAGATTGATCATACCTACATTCTTAACGTCATAAATCAAGCTTCTCAACACATGAGCTATCCCATTGATGTGGACAATAAAGATTACAAGAGGGTATTCAATGGAATATATGATGGATACAATGTGCCTTCGGAGCTAAGGCAAATAGAATTGATCGAGAGGAGGAGGGCACAGCTAGCTGAGCGCCAACGACAACAATCACAAGAGAAGGATCAACAACAACCTCCACCTCAATGAAGATGCTATTTTGACCTTCAAACTTCTGTAATCTATAAATCACAGATAGTTGTTTACTTTAATTCTTTCCATCTGTAATAGCTACTACCATCAATGAAAGTTTGAAGTTCTTTTGGTTCATAAAAACAACCTGATGACAATATCTCTTTGTCCAGGCAATGTTTTTATGCATGTTATTTGTTGCTTTATATTTCTATGCATATTAACTGCTTGTCATTCACTATCTGTTGTTTCAACACTTGGGAAATTATATAAGATGTAGTTTCGATATCATCAAAAAGGGGGAAATTCTTGGGAACCCCTCTAATTTATTTATGTTTTGATGATGTTTTTAGAAACAACACTTAGTCATTTCAAAGATCTCTAAAATCAAGTTATCAATATCATGTTTTAAGGAACAACTTGACTATAAAAGAAGCAGATTGTTAGTTACACAATCTGTATTATTCTTACAGAGCTTTCCTAGACATATTGATCACTAAATCGACAAGTACATATTCATTGTACACAGCTAGCTATTTTAGTTAGGAACTGTTGGTTCCGAAAGAGCAAGGTTTGGTGTATGGGGGAGGGGGGGGGGAATACACCAAATACAAACTTTTCAGTTTACTTGTTAAAAAATTAGAGAGTTCGAGCTATTATTAAATAAGAAATTGCTCGGCACATGACTAACCAGATTGATCAGCAGATCGATACCAGATTATTCCAAGAAGATATCTCTCTAGTGAAAACACTTAGACAATAATAAGAGTGATCTTATTATTTTCTAAGTATTGTGTGTGCGGAAAAATGGTGGATTTAGTTAATGCTCTTGTTTAGAAAACCTTAAGGATTAATCAGATCGTTAAGCAGATTGATTGAGATCCAGATTATATGATAGTGCAGAAGGTTAGAATAATAAACAACTGAAAGTAAAGATGCAAAAATATAAAGAACACAGTTGTTTAACGTGGTTTGGGAAATCCCTACGTCCACGATCTGGTCAAAACTAGACCAGATTATCCACTACTAGGATACTCTGCTTCTTTATACTCGTAGAGAACGAGTCACAAGTATCAATCAAAGCTAGAGAGATACTTATGCACGAAGTAAGGGTCGTGTCCCTTTACAACAGATTACCTCTACGTTATCACTAGAAATCTACTAGCTAACAGGGTGATCTCCTTCCTCTCGATAAGACAGACTTGAATCGAGGTTGGGTTGGTGTGATGTAGAATCACAGATTGTTTGAAGCTCTTAGTCTGGTTCAGAGATTGCTTGAGAGTATGTTGTCAATATAGCTCGCGTGTGTATGTTCCAGATTTTGAACTTCATTTATATAGGCATTGAATTAAAAATTCTAGCCGTTGTTGATTGGCGTGAGATGGATTGTAGATTGCCAATCAATGATATCCATCATATATGTTCTTGCCTTGTAGAAACATTGACTCAATCTTCTAAGTATAGAAAGCAGATCGCTAACGGTTACTTTCCTTCCTTAAGTCAATCGTGGATTCTCTTCCCAAACCCTATTGGATGGGTTTCAAAAATGACGGGGCAAGAGGATATGATGTGTAGGATGATGTCATCTAGTGGTTTGATGACTCTATCGATCTGGTGCTTCACTGTGATCATCGATCTGGTCGGTGATCTGGTCGCTGTCTGTTACAGCAGATCAATTTCTTCTTGGCGTGAAATCTTGGCCTTCATCCTATACTATTTATATAAATGACTTCTATAGGAATAATTCCTTTACATGCTAAGTCATCTCCTAATCTGTTCTCTATCAGAATTCACTTTATATGTAGTGATCTGTTAACACGTAGAACAGTTTAACTCTAAAGAGACTAAGTGTGTTTCGAGAGATCATCATCAAAATTAAAATACTTTAGGGTTCCCAACAATTTTCCCCTTTTTGATGATGTCGAAACTACAATTTACAAATATATCCTAATAACTTATTAAGAGTGATCTGGTTGGACAGCCAGATTGATTATGTTTCATTATTAGGTTATAACGATTAAAGAAGTTTATATATGTTCTGGACAATAAGAAGTTGTCATCAGAAACTAAAAATGATCTTCATTGATAAGATGCAAATAAAAGTTTACAAATCATCAAAAAACAAAATAGGAATTACAGATAGTAAAAGATATGAAAGTGAGTAACTATCTGCTCTTCCTCCTCTCTTCTTGTTGTTTCTTCATCTTGGCCCTTGTCTCATCAGATATAAGTTGTACGCTCTCATATACTCCTTCTCTCACTCTTATATAATCTGGATCCTCAGCGTCTATCTTGTATCCTCTATTTTCTGCGAGCTGATTTATGAAGTTGAGTAGGAAGGTTTTGTCTGGAAGCTCAGTGCCAGGTATGTTAGGACATGTTCTGAATTCTCTCTCTGGGGCAGTAATTGTAACCTGGGCTTTTGCTGCTGCTGCTCGTATATCCTCCACAAGATCTCTTGCATCGTTCAAATCCAGATAGAGATTGAATGCTTCATTAGGTGTCCCTTCACAGTAAGCTGGTTCTCTGAGGATGTAGCGACACATAATGAAGCCGTATTTGAGTCCTTCCCATCCATCCTTTAAGTTTTCTGGGACCTAGTTGGTCTCTCCTTCTTTTGTCTTCATTGTCTTGATAGGAGCTGAAGAGAACCAACCATTTCCAGACTTGATCTGCTTGAAGATGATCTGGATGTTTTCTGTGTTGGGGCAGATGGTGGGCTGGAACGATCTGGTGCTATCAGCTGCTCAGGTTGAGCCTTTATCTTTTCATCCGTGGCACCAGATTGCCCCTTCCCCTTCTCAACCATCCCCTTCCCTTTCTCAACCACTATCTTCTTTCCCTTCCTGGATCATTCCCCCTTTTCGACATCATCAACATACAGATTGATGAGTGCCCTAAGGGAGGTGATCTCTTCCTTCATGTCCTTTATCTGTTTCTCAGAGTCTATCCTGTGTGAAAGCAGTGAATTGATGTTCAGTTGGAATCATCGATCTTCTTCTCCAATGATGATTTGGCTTTGAGCAGATCAGCTTTGTAGCTCTCTTGATCTTCCTTGATGATCCCAATCTCGTCAAAATATGAATCAATCATGGTCTTTGTAGGATAGCACAGTTCGCTCAGTTTCCTTTCCACAAAAGTTTTCCCTTTATTTTCAAACTTTCTGAACTGTACTCTGGTTTCTGAGTTAGCAGCTTTGATTACTTCACCAGCAATGCCATCTGTCTGCTCCTTGACAATGGCATGGACCATCCTTCTCTTTCTTTGAAAATTCAGTAACAATCTTGTACATTTCATTGATTTTAAGCTCCATGGTGGCCAAAGTTTGATCTATCTGGGCTTTTCGTTCCTCCACAACTGATCTGTCGTCATCCATTTTCTTACTCAATTCCTCAAGCTTTAGTCTGCAGATTCTTCTCAAATCTGAGTCCACCTGGTCTACGTGGGATTTCAGATGATTATTAAAATCAGTGAGAATTTGAGTGGCCTGATCTTGTACTGTGGAGAGCGTTCCATACATGTATTTATCTACTTTGATGGAAATTAAATCCTTCACTTGTTCGTTGGACAGTGATTGATGCTGGGTCATCAATATGTCCTCCAAGTTTGTCGTCTCCACGTACTCTTCCATTGTGGCTGCGACAGCAGGGGTGTAGATATTGTCAGTAAGCTTTCCTCCCACCCTCTGTCCAGCTGGTTCATGCTCCTCTTGTGGATAATTGACCATTGCTATCTGAATTTTGCTTGTCTTGGCTGGTTCCCCCTCAGCCTGTGCAGTGGTTTCCATGATCTGTTCTCCAGCATCAGCCATGTGCTGATCTGGTTCTGATTCTGTTATTGCTGCACCCGGTTGGTGAGCATCAGTATGTTCATCTTCAACTCTTTCAACTTCTTCAACGACTTCCTCATCAGTCACACTATCAAAAAATTATAGCATTCCAGCTTTCTCATATATAGATCTCTGATCGATCTTTAACTGTTGAGCTTCGAGCTGAGCTACTGCCAGTATATTCTGAGGGAATATTTCTCTCAACTCTGCAATAGAGGAGACTTCGAATATGTTCAAGAAAGTTGCTTCTTCAGCTTTGAGTGTGTCCATTGATTTGGTTTTGAGTAGGGCATCTAGGACGTAGAACTCCTTGTCCTTGATGAGGAGCAGTAGTTTTACTCTCTTGAATGCATCATAGCTCTCAGGCGTGAGCTGGATGCCTGGAAATAACTTGAGTACAGCTCGATCTGCTTCTGCTTCTAACTTGAGTACAACTCGATCTTCTCCTTCTTCTTCCTCATCAATTTGCTCCAAAGGTTCAGCAGATGATGGACTTGCAGTATGAGCTGGAGAAAAATCCTTGACCTGGCTTGGGTCCAAGGAGGAGATAGGGACAACATCTTCTGGTGGCCCCCCAACCAATATCTCCTCATCCTCAACTACGACCTCTTGTGGAGGGATGGAAGTTTCTTCAACCTGGACTTCTTTCACTGGTTCAGACAGTTTTTGAAGTCTTCTTCTTTTAGGTTTAGGCTGCTGGGCTGCTGTGGAGGCGTCAGTATCTACAGAGCTGGCCCTCCTTATTACACTCTTGGAAGGAGTCCGTTCAACTGGTGTTTCTTTGGTGACCTTAGATTTTGTGGACTTCTCAGAAGAGAAGATGGTGGAACCCAGATGGGGTTAGAACTACCCATCTCCATCAGAGCGTTGACAAATACGGGATCAGTTACCCTTGCAATCAAATTTGCAGAGATTCCCATGGACATCTCTATTTGGTGCTGATCCTTTGGAAAACGCAGTGTGTCATTGAAATCTACTACTGTGTCCCATTTGTACTGGGTGAAGAATGACTCCAGTATATAGCTAATTTTGGTGGAGTGTCTCAAAATGCTCCTTCTCACCTCAATTCCAGGACTTGCTCCTTTAACGAAAGTGATCATCTTGGCCTCCTTCGCCAAGAGATCAAAGAGGATTCTGCTCCAGTTCATCGGTAGATTCAGCACGACAGCGGCTAGAATCTTGAACTTTTCTGGAGTGACCTGGTCATAGGAACCATTGTGGTTCATGAATATCCGCTGGACGAATTCGAAGACAATCTTGAATTCGGGTGCTAGCAGTGCCCTGTTGAACATCTTGTTCGTATAGCGAATGGGCACTACCATCACAGTCTCAATTACTTCTTGCAATTGTTCTTCGGTAATGTCTCCAAGAGTGAGACCTTCATCCTTCAATTTGTAAACGGCATTAATAATGTTTAATACATTATATGTGGTGTTGCTGATGGTGTTGCCCTTGCTCACTTTGATAGTGGCTTCATTTCCACCTTTCTCTCCTTGCCATGAGAGATAAAAGGTAGCAACTTCCTTGGGCAAAAAGTGGACAGGTTGTGCTGTAATGATGTTGTGAAAACCTTTGCAACATCTAACAAGGTCGAAGGCCTTGTCCAGTTTGTGAAAACCGAAGGTATCAAGAACAGCATAAAGATCTTGATGAATGTATGGTTTCAAAAAGTTCACTTGCTCAAGAAATAGGGAAGATTTGCGTGCCATATTGGTAAAAACAGGTATGGTTTTGAAGATTTGAGAGAGTTTGGGAGGAAGAAAATTTCGCTAAGTGTTTAAGGAAGAAGAACAGTGTATGTGATAGTCGAACCGCCTTATCAAAATGTATATATAGATAGATAAGCTATAAGAGAGAGTAATATTTTAATTGATTTTCTTCCCTTTTTCAGCTTTCTCCCGCCTCTCCGTGTTATAGACTTATGGTCTATTATTTTCTCTTCTCTGTGTTTGATACACGCGCTTGATCAACGGCTGCAGTGAGGCGCGTGTTTGTATCACCAGTTGATTTTCTTTCTTTTTCTTGGTTTGGTAAATATCTCCTCGATCACGTTTCCCAAACACTGTACTTAATCATCAAAATAGAAGATTTGGTATATTATGTTAGAATTTAGATACATAGGCTAAAAATTAATCGCCGTATCTTTTTGACTTTCCCCCTTGACCAAGTAATGAGAATATTAAAATAAAAGAGTTTATTAATATCCACGTGGCTGCTAGTCATCTGGTCCAGATCGATCTCCTAATTAACAAACTGTTGTTAACACCAACGATCTGTTTTATGTCACTTTTATTTGGACATTAATCTTGAGTAATGATCTGCTAATTATTCCCTGTTGGAATTTAATCGATCTGGTTATTCTATTTAGATGATCTGGTGTTAATTCCCAGTTGGAATAGTGAACTTGATTTGATCTACATCAATCTGGTCCTTTCTTCAAGATTTAATAGTCCTAGTTTACCACAAAGCATCTTAAATCTTTCTTTTGGTAATGCTTTGGTAAGGATGTCAGCTCTCTGTACTTCAGTGTGAATTTTCTCGATCTGTACATGTTTTCTTTCAACATGATCTCTTATAAAATGATGTCTTACATCCACATGCTTACATCTAGTATGTAAAACAGGATTCTGTGTGATAGCTATAGCACTTGAACTATCACAGAAAATGGGTATCTCCTTGACATCAATCTCATAATCTTTAAGCTGTTGTCTTAACCAGAGAATTTGTGCACAGCAACTTCCAGCTGCAATATATTCTGCCTCTGTGGTTGATGTGGCAACAGATGTCTGTTTCTTTGAGAACCAAGAGATTAATTTATTTCCTAAAAACTGACATGTACCAGATGTTGACTTTCTGTCCAGCTTACATCCAGCATAATCTGAATCTGTGTATCCAGTTAGCTCAAAGTTGTCTTCACATGGATACCATAATTCAATATGGACTGTTCCCTTAAGATATCTTAATATCTTCTTAGTTGCTTCCATGTGAGACTCTTTAGGATTTGCTTAATATATTGCACATACTCCTACCGCAAATGTAATGTCAGGTCGACTGGCAGTTAGGTAAAGTAGTGATCCGATGATCCCTCTGTATTGTGTAATATTAGCTGGTTTTCCCTCTGGATCAGGATCAATTTTCCCGTTGGTCTGCATTGGGATTTTAACTGGTTTACTGTCTTTAATCCCAAATTTAGTCAGCAGATCGTTGATGTACTTTGTTTGACTAATGAAGATGCCATCTGGTTCCTGCTTGACCTGCAAACCTAAAAAGAAACTCATCTCGCCCATCATGGACATTTGATACTTATTTTTCATAAGTTCAACAAATGTATCACATAAATAGGTGGATTGAGATCCAAAAATGATATCATCTACATAGATCTGTACTGGAAGGATATTTTCTTTGACTTTGATGATGAACAGAGTCTTGTCAACTGATCCTCTTCTAAATCAAGATTCTAGTGGAAATGTTGATAATGTCTCATACCAAGCTCTAGGGGCTTGTTTGAGACCATAGACTGCTTTTGTCAGTCTGTATACTTTCTGATTTGGATCTACTCTTCAAATCCAGGTGGCTCTTCCACATAGACTTCCTCTTCAAGGATACCATTTAGAAAGATACTTTTGACATCCATCTGGTATACCTTGAACCTTTTGTGTGCAACATATGCTAGGAACAGCCTTATAGCTTCTAGTCTGGCTACGGGTGCAAATGTTTCATCAAAATCAATGCCTTCTTGTTGGGAACCCCACAAATTATTTTAAGTTTTGATGATGTTCTCTCGAAAACACACTTAGGATTATACATGTTCTGCATTACTTCTATCTGGTATATGTATTTATATGTCAGGTAATCAACGCGAACAGAATGTTGCTCCAATAAGCTTCAAACAGAAAGTTGAACCAGAGAGTCTCTAACAGAAGGTTAATGAACACCAACGCAACAGAAAGATGAAACAAGCTTCAACAGAAAGTACAAAATAAACTTTAACAGAGAGTTGAACCAGCAAGTTTCGAACAGAGAGTTGAAGCAAGTCAACTTTAACAGAAAGTTGAACCAGCAAGTCTCGAACAGAAAGTTGAAACAAGTCAACTTTAACAGAAAGTTGAATCAGTTAGTCTTAAACAGAAAGTTCTAACCAGACAGAAGTGGCATCAGATCAAATAGAGCTATCAAGATCACCAAGATGTCTTAGCCCTCTCATCACATCCAATCACCACGTCAGTATTAAAGACTATCTATTGAGAATTGGAAGGAGAATCCCTGATTGACATGAAGAAGGAAAGTAATCAAAAACGATCTGCTTTCCATACATAGAAGATTCAATCAACAACTCAACAAGGAAAGAAGAGAGATGATTAATTGGCAATCAACAATCAAATCACGCCAATCAACAAACGGCTAGAATTTCAAATTCAAAGCCTATATATATATTTGGAGTTTTTAAAAGCCTATACAGAACACAAGCGCTATCACTACAAGAAATTCGCTCATAGATAACGGCGAAATGCCGTTATCTATACGTGCAAAAATGTGTTAAATATACTGCTGTAATCTATGTGCACACGCTCATAGATAACGCTCTGCACCGTTATCTATTTTGTACATAGATAACAGTTTAGAATGTAAACATAACGCAATATACCGTTATCTATATGTAAAGATATAGATAACGGTTGTTAGCGTTATGTAATGTATTTTGTACGCTTTGTATTGTTAGTTTAGAAAACGCTTATTAGTCATATAGTTAACAGTTGTTTGGCGTTATAAAATGCTTGTTATATATACTACGTATTATATCTTTATATTACACTTTTGGTCACTTAGATAACGATTTTGTATCGTTCTCTTAAATATTCAAATTTCTTATCATTCAATTTATATTTAAAAAATAACAATTAATAATATAACGAAAGACACAAAATAATATCATATTAAACCTGTTTAAAATATTTTCTACCATGCAAACATTCAACTACAAGCCAAATATAGCAAATTAAATGCGCTTCAAACAAAAGTATACTCGTTTAGTTCGTCTTTACAAGCACCTAAATATATGCCAAAATATATTCCAACACTAGCTACTATGATCCATGAAGCTCACAAAAAAAGTTCTTCACATTGCACCTGAAAAGTAATATGAATGAAATTAAATAATAATCAATAAACAACACAAAGATTAAAAATTTAGAAACAACTCCATGCTTAACAAGCCCTGATCATTGAACACAACGAACATGGAATGCAGAAATTCAACCAAAGACGAATCAAAAGTAACAGAAATGCAAGTACTCAAATGCATAACCATTATCATAGCAAATGCAAGAACTGAAATCGAGCTGCACATTTGAACAATAGAGAGATTGACATCATCATATCATAATTTAAACATATACTAACTACCAAACTAATACAGCCCCCAAAGACTAGCAAAATCACACCCCAAACCTGGTAATCTTTCATAAAATAGATGATTCAGCCCATCATTAATTCAAACTATAAGAGCTAAAACAACATAAGCAAAATGATGTTCGATATTTAGAATTACACGTACTAAATGTTAAAAATCAATTAGATGACACAAGACACGACAAAAGAAAAGTACCCAAATTAGTACCTGTATCAGAGTGCCGTAATTATGCAGAAAGTGTGAATTCCAGGACGGCAAGCATAAACCATTTACGGTGGAAAACTGGACAAAAAGGTTGATGATATAGTAAGAAATATGATGCCAGGATGGGAAGCAACAAGACTGAGCTGGGAGTTCCAATCAATATCAACCCATATGAATCCCTCTTTACCTTCTCTAAAAGATTTGCAACTCCTTTCAAGAACCTAAAGTAGACAAATTATATAAAGGTATCGCGTTCATTATTGCCAAATACGAAATCATACTTCCACTTCTATAAAAAAGAGCTTATTTTAATCTTACGCAGCATTTTAACTTTCAGTAGTCAATAAAGAAAAGCTTACAGCAAGACAGAGAGAATTAATCGTCAAATGCTCACGTTCTCTGTTGCAGAAAAATTATCACTGAACAAAGCAAACTGAGTGTAACCGGAACACAAAAAACATTATAAACGGTTGAATTACATACTTAAAAGAGACATAAAGAAAGGAAAATAATAACTTGAGCAATCACTGGAGCTCAATGCTTTTAGAAAGAGCGCGCGCATAATAAAGGAAACAAGATGCTTTATTCTGTACATTAATATGCTTGAACAATGTCATTACAGCCATTTTTGTTTTAATTAAACTAAACAAAATGAAAATTTGAAACTTATACCTGAGCACGGGAAGTCGGAGGTGGAGGTGCAGCAGAGGCGACACCAAATTTGTGTCTAAGCCAACCACGAAAAAACAATTACATGCCATATTCTCATACCAAAAACAATTACATGCCATATTCTCATACCAAAAGAAGAATTCAGCTACAATATCTAATAGTTCGACCTTAAAAATCTTAGATGAAGCTAAAGATTCCCAATCAAAGCAAAAACCTTAAAATAAAATAACAGAACCTGAAGCTATATATCATTAGAAAGACTTACTTGCAAGTGTGAATGCACAAATCACAATCAAAATTTTGCAACTATTATACACTTGTCAGCAATTAATCCTTATACAAGTTTTTATTTATTTAACAGAGTATGCCAATGTAGAATCATAGACATAGATGTCATTGGCAGATCACAAACCCATGCAGAAAGCATCAGTAGATGATTAGATACATAGAACAACAAGAAGAGTAAGTTCTTGGGTAATAACAAATTAAAATCCATTTAACCTGACTCTTTAAGTAAGGTTGCAGTGTGATAATAAATTGAGAAGGATCAGTGGCTGGTGCACATAATGAAGGATCCACCAGACAAAATGCATGCAGTAAAAGAACATATGGAAGCATATGGCCTTCTCCTTCATCACTGTTTGTTTCAGCGACCTGGAGGATACAAAAGTATCGTCATATGATTTGCAGATTAATATTCAAACCAAATGTTTTTTCGTTAAAGAATAGCGAACAATCCAACAATTCATGCACAGTGTCACCATCTTAGAAGAATTCTCACAACAATTTTTATATCAGCATTTAACTGATTGTTAATATAGAAAAAACGAATAGTGAGCTTTCAGCTTACACCCACATCCATAGACTTCCTGTGCGATGTTAAGAGTCGGACCATGGTGAACAATCATGTAAAGCAGTTCAGTGATTTCCATATTTCCTTATTATGGTGATTTCAAATAAACTTAACACTTCTCTGTTCAAAGTCAGTGGATGAGGTATACATATCCTTGATGATTTTAATAGCTCGTTTTCTGACACTTACTCCAGTATCCTTAATCCTCTCTGCTACCTTCTCAAAATACTAGAAGAAGATAAGAAGTTAGAGGGCCAAAGTAGATAAAGACAAAACATGAGCATGAGCATGAGCATGAGAATACAATATACCTTTAGACCAACATCAGGATGTGAAGCGATGTGCTTTCCAACAAGCTCAAGAGCTGCTTCTCTTACTGATATGGCAGAGTCACAAAACCTCCCTTCAACTGCTGTTTGCACAAGCTTGTCACCCAAAACCTCAGGATCGGCTTCTACAATAATACTAACCTGTCAAAATTGAGCAATAACAAAAAGAAGAAAGATGAGCTCTATTGGAAACAACTATTCCTTGTGCTTAATACCATGACAAATAGAAAGAGAAGAAAACAGAAAATAGGGGGAAGAGGAAACAGGAGTAGCTTAATAGATTAATAAAATTCGCAAACATACCGCTCACATTGCCTTAGCACGAATCACTGGTGAGTTCTCCCTCAGGCTGGCCTGATAATAGGAACAAATAGAAATAACTATTCAGTCACAGTCCCTCGAATAATCTAAGCAACAAGCAGTTTACCCACCAGTAGCACTTGAAGAATTTTGTCAAACCCTCTAGCAAAAGAACTCACCAGATCGCAGTCGTCGTAGATGAAGCTAAAGATTCCACACCAGCGCCGAGAAGAAGAGAAGCTGGTCCGACAACAGCAGCACCAGCGGCCCCAGTGTCGTGATGTTCGTCTTTATCGCGTCGCCGCCGATCTCCACTAGATCCTTGCTGATCTTCAGCCCTTGAATTTCTCGCTGTCTTCTTCCTGGTACACGCTCCTGCAATTTTTCGAATTTCGAATTTCTCGTCAAAATTGACCTAAATTGAAATCAAGCTCCGGATGTTGAAATTGGGGCAATGAATTGGAGTTTGACACAATTTCCCCATATTCGTTTAATTTAACCCAAATCGAACTGCGAATTTTGAAATTGAGGGAGTGAATCGCTGGCAAGGTCGGGGCGATGGCGGCGGCGCTGCAGCCCATGCCGCCGAGGTTGAAGCTGAGAATGTTTCCACGCATCTTGTAGTGGTTGATGATCATGGCGAAGAGGGAAGGGGTGGGGTTGAAGAGGCTGCAGTTGAGGACGAGGACCCCGACGTACTTCGGCCGGAGGCCTATTTTCGCAAAGAGAAAGAAGGGGTGGGGTTGAAGAGGGAGTTGACAAATTATTAGGGTTTTAATTTGGCATGGAGAAAGAAGGGAGAGAATAACATAAGTTACACTAATATAGATTACGATTTATTAAAATCCGTTATCATTAATATAAGTTACACTAATATAGATAACACTAACTGTTATTTATTTGAAAAACATGCTCATAGATAACGGTATATTAAAAATACCGTTATCTATGTGGTGTTATCTATATATAAATTTCTAGTAGTGTATATTGAAGAAATACTCTCAAGCATCTCGATCTCACGTCAGACAAAATCTCCAAATCGTTCGTGATCGCAATCACATTAACCCAACCTCAATTCAAGTCTGTCTTATCGAGAGAAGAAGGAGATCTTTGCTAGCTAGTGGTTTTCTAGTGGATTAACGTGAAGATAACCTGTTTACAGTAGTTTTCTGTAAGTTGTAAAGGGACACGACCCTTATTCGTGCATAAGTTTCAATCTAGTTGTACTTGGAACTTGTGGCTCGTAGGGGCTTTTCCCGAACCACGTAAAATAACTGCGTTATTTACTTTCTGCACTTTCATTCAGTTGTTTTATTCACTATCTGTCACTCTCATACAAACTGCACTTTTAATCAATTCTTTAAATACTCGATTAAGATTTCAAAGGTTTTCTAAACAAAGAGCACCAACTAAATCCACCATTATTCCGCACTCACTCAACACTCAGAAAATAATAAGATCACTCT
>JAPKLX010004344.1:0-10122 GCA_026898415.1 Leonotis leonurus | reverse complement strand
CCATCATCTTCTTCATACTCATACATATAAATCTGGGTTCTTAACTACTTCAAGAAAGAAAACGTTTTCATCTTAAAAAGAGCATTAACCACCAACTTCCGCACACAACCTTAATCAAGTTTAAATCTGTGTTTGTGTCTCTTGATTATTGTTACTCACATATAAGGTATTATTTGAGTGAGACTTAATCTTCCTAATAAGAAGATTTATCTTACAACTCAAGCTATCTTAAGTTATTAAGAGAGCTAAAGCCTTATACTTAAGTATTGAACAAGAAAACCTAAAAAGTTTTGAATTGGTGTATTCCCCCCCCCCCCATACACCAATCTAGCTCTTTCGGGACCAACAAGTGGTATCAGAGCAGTGGTTCATTTTGACCATTGTTTCTAGATTCACAAGAGATTATCTCTGTGTGGTCATCTTGAATAGATCTTGGAAAACGTTTTCACAGCATATTGCACTTGCATTTATTTAACCATCTACCTTGAATCATGGAAGGACAAATGGCTAGGGCTTGTGAGGATTTCTCTATAGCTGGATATGAAGATTGGAGCTTCAGACTGGAGATGTGTCTTAGAGCTCATCACATCAAGATGTGGTCCGTCATCACGAATGGACCAATCAAAATCATGAACAAACACTCCGCTGAGATTAAAGATGGAACGGGACCCACACCCACCGTTGAGTTAGTCGAAAAAGAAAAAGATGTGGACGACTACACCACGGAAGAAAAGAAAGAAGCTAGTCTAGACGACTATGCTAAAGGTCTAATCTCTAGCACAGTTAGAGGAATCTACTTGGCCAAAATCCGTCGTCTCAAAACTGCCAAAGAAATGTGGGATGTAATTCGAGACATTAGCATGGGATCTGACGTGATACAAGAAAACAAGCTGTCCATTGCTTGTAACAAATATGAAGAGTTCAAGATGAAGCCTGGTGAATCCATTGCTCAGATGAAGAATAGATTCACTGAAATCTTGATTGAAATAGATGCCATTGACAAAGGCAAATACACTCAGCGGGAAAGGAATCTCAAAATTATACGTGCCCTACCTGCAAGCTGGGAAATCTATTCCGCCATGCATCCCATGATGCCAGAATTCAACTCTCTTACGATTGATGCTTTGTTTGATTTACTAACAGGCAATGAATACGAAATTAATCGTATTCATGGTCACTCTAACTCTTCTCTTAGCAAATCAACTGTTGCAGGAACAAAAGAAAAGGAAACTGCCTTCAAAGCAAAGATAAAAGAAAAGGAGATGGAAAGGAAAAATGCACCTGTTGTGGTGGTAAAAGAATCATCAAGCTCAGATGACGAAAATTACCCCACTAAGAATTACTTTGAAGAGTATTCGCTAATGGCCCAACGATTCCAGAAGATGGAGCTTAGGGCAAACAGATACAAACGTCTCTACAAAGACAACAATAGAAATTTCAAAGGACGAGATCGATCAGGAGATCGACCCGAAAGAAAGAGTGAAGTAAAACCTAACTCTTCTTATGTTAAGGCTGACTTGTCCGAATTTTCTTGTTTTAAGTGTGGCAGGAAGGGTCATTTTAAAACAGATTGCCCAGATATCTCTAAAGCTGAGAGAGAGGAACTAAGAAACAAGCGAGATAGAAAACTACGAGAACAAAGAAAAGCTATGCTCGCGGAAGAACAAACTACATCACACACATTAACCGACAGCTCATCCGAAAACGATGAAGCCTTCATCGCCGAAGAAGATGAAGAATGGGATGAGTGCCTCATGGGTCATGACAACGGACTCGACAACAATGAGGTAGTAAACAATTGTTCTTCTATTTCTAACTCACCTATATATGACTCGGGTGACGAAGAAGAAATAGATGAAGAAGAAGAAGACGATCTGTCTATTGAGGATTTCAACAAACTTATGGAAGACCATGCAAGGTTGAACAAGATGTTCAAACACGCTATTAAAGAAAATGGAAGAATGGCAACCACCATACAAGAAATGAAGAATGTGAGTGCTTCATACAATGAGAGAGAAAAGGCAATGCTTCTACAGATAAAGAACAAGAGTGAAGAAGTCTACGCTCTTAATGCCAAAATCTCTGAATTAATTGAAAGAGAATCATCGGCCAACAGCAAGGCGGAGAATTTGGGCACAATGCTCAATCATTACATCCACAAAAAGTCAGATCGAGTTCACCTCATCAACGATATGCAAAGAAGATCATCAGATCATGGAGGACTTGGATTTAATGGAGTTGACAAAGGTCCACCTAAAGGAAACTTTGTCAAGGAAAAAGGGAAAGACAAAATAGTAAATCTCAACAATAATGCAAAACAGCCGCAAGCAATTTTAATCAAGGATCAAAGGCAGCGACAACAGAGGTTCACTACACAAGGAATTGGTTTTCCACAAAGAAAACCACCTGCTCGAGAGATCAACCATCAGCGAGCTCCTCCACTATCCAACCAGAGAAAACAACCTGTCTATCACCAACCAACTGCTCCTAGGAAACATGTGCCAAATCGCCCACCTGCTCAAAAGAAAGTCATATACATTGACTTTAGTGGAAGGCAAATTAGACCGTCACAGAATGTCACTATAATTAGACAAATTTGGGTTCCAAAAGGAACATTTTCTACTAACAAAGCACCCTCATTCAGTGGGGTAGCTAAATGAATTTTCATTGCAGGTTAGGAGATCGATGAGAAGAAAGCACACAGCTCGGGGCACGGTGTGGATATTAGACAGCGGATGTTCAAAGCATATGACGGGCAATAAAGAGCTATTGACCAACTACAAGGAAAGCTATGGACCGATTGTAACTTTTGGAGGTGACTCAAAAGGCTATACAAGAGGTTATGGTGATCTACATGTTGGTAACACAATTATTCAGAATGTGTCTTATGTAGAAGGCTTAAATCATAATCTATTCTCTATTAGTCAATTTTGTGCTAATAGTAAAAGAGTAGAATTCACCGCTAATAAATGTCTAGTGAAGAACTTGGAAGGAGAAGAAATTCTTCTTACCGGAATTTTGCAGGACAGATTGTACATTGTACAATGGAATGAACAGATTGAAATTTGTCTTGTAACTGCATCAAGCTCTTCAACCAGCTGGCTTTGGCACAAACGCTTAAGCCACCTCAACTTCAAATCAATCAACAAGCTGGTCAAAGATAATTTGGTCGAAGGTCTACCACATCAAAAATATGACAAAGATCATGTTTGTGAAGCTTGTCAAGCGGGAAAACAAACAAGAGCATCCTTCCCAACTAAAGCAGCTCACTCCACTACCAGAATATTGGAACTTCTACACTTAGACCTTTTTGGACCTGTATCTCCATTAAGTGTCAATGGTAGAAAATATACATTAGTTATAATTGATGATTTCTCTAGATTCACTTGGGTTATTTTTATGTATAAGAAAAAGGAAACCCTTGAAAAACTACCTGATCTCCTCAACAGATTATCAAATCAAAAGGAGAAATCAATCATCACAATTCGATCTGATCGTGGGACTGAGTTCATCAACCAAATGATCGAAGCTTATTGCTCAAAGATGGGGATACAACATCAAACTTCAGTAGCTCGTACGCCTCAACAAAATGGAATTGTAGAAAGGCGCAACAGATCGTTAAAAGAAGCAGCTAGAACCATGCTAAATGAAATCAATCTTCCAAAGAAATTCTGGGCAGAAGCAATTAATACCGCTTGCTACACTCAGAATCGATCTGTTGTAACCATACGACATGGCAAAACTCCATACGAGCTGTGGAACAACAAGAAGCCTCGAATCTCATATTTTAAATCTTTTGGATGTATATGTTACATTCACAACAATGGGAAAAATCAGTTAAAAACATTTGATAGCAAAAGTGATCTAGGAATATTTTTAGGATATTCTGAAATCAGCAAAGCTTATAGAGTTTTTAATAAAAGAACCCTTGTTGTGGAAGTAACACCACATGTTATTTTTGATGAATCTAATTTTGAAGTTTCAGGAACAGATAGCATTTCATCAAAAGATGATATCTCTCACTCAACATTGAGAAATTCCACAGATTGACTCATCGATGATATTCTTCTATGGAGTCCACAAAGAGAGAATGAAGAAGAAGCTGAAAATCAAGCTGTTGGAGAAAAGCCACAGCAAGGGGGAACAGATGGACAATTTTCGCATCAAGGGGGAACCTCACAAGAACAATCTCAACCATTTGTTGATGAACAAAACACACAATCACCCTCTCCCTCTACTCAACAACCATCTGTTCAACAATTGGAAAATAAAATATCAAACATTGATTTAAATACTAACAATCTCTTTGATGCATGTTCCTCAGATCATCCTGAATTCGAGAATCAACCCGATGAGATAGAGGTCGAAGTATCTGAAGAAGAAATGAAAAGGCGAAGAAAATGGGTAGACAACCATCCATCTGATCTCATTGTTGGGAACCCAACAGATGGAGTTAAAACTAGACGCATGCATGGAGAAAGTGCATTACTAAGCTGCTATCTTGCCCACACTGAACCAAAGGACATCGAAGAAGCCTTGCAAAGTGCAGATTGGATCAATGCCATGCAAGAAGAATTGAATGAGTTCAAGAGAAATGATGTGTGGTACTTAGTGGATCGACCTCATCATCAAGGAGTTATTGGAGTCAAATGGATTTTCAAGAATAAAAGAGATGAAACAGGTGAAGTAGTAAGAAACAAGGCAAGGCTAGTCGCAAAAGGTTATTGCCAACAAGAAGGAATAGACTTTGATGAGACATTTGCACCTGTTGCAAGACTAGAAGCCATCAGATTGTTTCTTGCTTATGCAGCTTTCCAAAGATTCGAAGTATTCCAGATGGATGTAAAAAGTGCATTTTTAAATGGGATTCTGGAAGAAGAAGTCTATTTGGAACAACCACCTGGGTTTGAAGTTGAAGATGAAAGCAAGGTGTACAGATTGGTTAAGGCAGTATATGGACTAAAACAAGCTCCTCGAGCTTGGTATGAGACACTGTCTACATTCTTACTACAATCGGGATTCAAACGAGGATCAGTTGACAAAACATTATTCACCATCAAAGTTCAAGACTATATCCTTTTAGTTCAAATTTATGTTGATGATATCATTTTTGGATCTAAATCTGAATTCCTTTGTAACAAATTTAGTAAGCTAATGCAGGACAAGTACAAAATGTCAATGATGGGAGAGATGAATTTCTTCCTAGGCTTACAAGTCAAGCAATCTGTTGATGGGATACTAATCAATCAATCCAAATACATCAACGATCTCATCACGAAGTTTGGAGTTAAAGATTGCAAACCAGGAAAAATACCAATGCAAACCAATGGGCAGATTGGCCCTGATGTACTCGGGAAAGCAATAGATGTGAAACTGTATCGTGGTATTATCGGCTCACTTTTATATCTAACTGCTAGTCGCTCTGATATTACTTTTGCAGTTGGTGCTTGTGCTAGGTATCAATCAAGTCCAAGGGAATCCCACTTGGAAGCAGCCAAACGAATATTGCGTTATCTCAAAGGGACCATAGAAACAGGTTTATGGTATCCTTGTGATGATAATTTTGTATTAACTGGGTATTCTGATTCTGATTATGCAGGTTGCAAACTTGATAGAAAATCCACCTCTGGGACTTGTCAATTTCTTGGAAACAAGCTCATCTCGTGGTTTTCTAAAAAGTAAACTTCGGTTGCAACCTCTACAACAGAAGCAGAATACATGGCTGCAGGGAGTTGCACAGCACAAATACTTTGGCTCAAACAACAGCTTAAAGATTACGAAGTACAGATGGATGCAGTTGCAATATTTTGTGACAACTCGAGCGCCATAGCAATAACACAAAATCCAGTACTTCATACACGATGTAAACACGTGGATGTTCGTCATCACTTTATCTGTGACCACGTGGAAAGAAAGAACATCAAGATAGAGAAGATTCATACGGATATGCAGCGAGCTGATATCCTAACAAAAGCATTAGCCGAGAACAGATTCAAAATGCTTTGTGGAAAGTTGGGTTTAATCAACCTAATTGAAAATGGTACAAAAATAATCAACAGATAGTAAATGGTACAATACGATCTGTTGTTACAACTCTTATCATCAATCTGTTTATTAATCATTCTATTCCTTGATTAATACTCTTCAACAGCTAGAACATTTCACTTAACATCTAGCTGTTCAAAGGAATTCTCTATCTAGTACATATATTAAGGGGGAACCCATGAAGAAAAGTGATCAAAACAACCAACAGCGAGAAATTATTAATTAACAGCGAGCTGCTGCAATGTTAAATGTCTTGCTGTTCGTATCAAAAAAAAAAAAAAAATAATTCTTAGCCAAATGTTACCTACTCTCAACAGCGAGAGATTATGTAACATCACATAAACCTTACCAACAGCGTGAGATCATCAAAGAACAGATTGCTTCCATAACATAAACGATCTGTTTGGCATTAATTAAGGGGGAATTTTACTCTCACTATTTATTTCGACATTTATTTCTTCACTATTGATATTCCCTACTAATGATTAACATTAATTATCATTTATTTATACAATACCAAGAGTCGAATGTGTCAGAAGATTGAGGGAAAAAGGGAAGGATCATTAAATGCTGCAGGTTTCGATACTCGTGCGACTGCAGTGATGTGACGTGTTGCCGTCACCAACATTAGCGTGTAAAGAAGAAACGCTTGAGTGGGCGGGAAAATCCTAACTTCAGGGAGTAATCTCAACCGTAGATTTAATTCACGTTTTATTCTTTAATCATGCGCGTTGATATGTCTATATATATATGATTGTTTGACTGCTTCATCTTCTACACTCATATATGCACTAAACCAAACCGCCATTGTTAAAGCTTGAAAACTCAAAATCTCTCTATCGCTTTAACTCTCAAAACACTCTCTACATCATGACTAACTCCGAAGCAAGTTCTTCGTCATCACATGCTGCATCTCCCATTTCTACTTCCAAAATGCTTCAGTTAATCGAAGCAAAATTATCTCCTGAACCAAGAGCTGTACTTCATCATCATGGATACTCTCTCCTCGATGATCTTTTTGCCAAAATCGAAGCTTGTTCAGGTTGCTTAAGATGTTTAGACATGCATGAACTAGGGTTTATTGGTCATCACTCATATGTGCATTTCTGTGTGATATGAATGTCCTGATATTGATTTCATCCAATGTTTATCTAATGTTGTATAAATCATTAAAATATGGTTCTTTTGATACATTTTTGAGAGTTTGGCATATCCTTACATTATGAGTTGAAGTACCTAAG
Organism: Leonotis leonurus; assembly: GCA_026898415.1. Classification (NCBI taxonomy): domain Eukaryota; kingdom Viridiplantae; phylum Streptophyta; class Magnoliopsida; order Lamiales; family Lamiaceae; genus Leonotis; species Leonotis leonurus. The sequence continues at coordinate 2,836 of JAPKLX010004344.1, read as the reverse complement.
AAGAAACACAATCAAATTCATAATTCAAGCATGATTTGGACTAATTGGGATTAATTCTGTGTTAATGATCTGTAATTCAGTCTGTTCTATATTACTAAATCCTTCGCACTATTACTAATTAACAGCGTGATTTCAGCGTGGTAACTCGAGCTGTTGAACTACAGATCGATCTGTTAAGATTATCACGCTGCAAGCATCCAACTGTGTCCTATACTTAACCGTTTTCTTGTGATTATTTTAGGATTTCACAAAATCATAACAAAGGAGCCCCGATATTATCTACCTCACCAAGTGGCTCTGTTTTATTGTTCATGGATAGAGGACGATAATGATGAATACACAGTCGAACTGCCGGTTGGAAAGGAAAAGAAGGAACGAAAACAAGTGATCGATATGATTCTAAATACATACGATCTGGTTGATGAAGGAAGGATGATAGAAGAAGTTTCACATGACGAGGTTTCTGAAGTACTTAACGTGATTGTTGCTCACCCAACAGCGTGGGATGGGAAAGCCATCACAAGGAGTTCGATGCTACCAACTTTTCGAATGCTCCTCGACCTTGTTCAAAAAGTGTTTCTGGGTCATCAGGGAACATTTGATGCGGTGACTCCAATCAAACTCAGAGTACTGACTGCTGTACTTCTCAATCTACACATCAACTGGGGCAGATCGCTGCTTAAGCTTATTATTGATGAGGAAAGGCAAATAGATCTCAGATTGAACACAGATGGAGCTTGCATTCACTTGCATGTCAAGCGCCCTCTTCGATTGTCCACCAAAATAAGCACTATCATCGATGGGGTGTACAACAAGGACAAATGGCACAAGGCCATTGAATTTGATCCTGATTTGATAGTTCCCAAATCTCGACATCAGGTAGAGATGTCCCTGGGAATCGCAGCACAGATTTTTGTAAAGGTGACTGATGACAAGATTAGGGATGCCATGATTGCAGTTGGGAAATCAAATGTTGAATGGGTGATACCAATGAAGAAGCCAAGAACAGTTGGAGAAGCTGCTGCAACACAGGCAGCTGCAGAACACATCAAGAGAAAAGCAGCTGGGGGAGAACAGCCCACTGCTGCGAAGAAGAAACAGAAAGTTTCTAAAGAATCTTCTCCCGTCGTGGAGAAGAAGAAGGCTGAGAAGAAAGCTCCAAAGAAAAAGGCAGTAAAAGAACAACCCAAACAGACAGCACGAAAATTATTGGATGAATTGGAGGCTACCACAAATGTTGATGTTATCAATATTGAAGAAGCTGATGTTGCAGTAAATGTTCATGAGCAGCCCGCTGATGATCTAACCGAACGATTGGTTGGGGCTCACATGATTTTCGAAGGCATGAAGGAAGCAGCTTCAGAATCAGTGATCAAGAGCTTGCCTGGGATTGAGTTAACCCCCACCGCATTTGACATGGCCAAAAGGTTTCAAGTCTATCTCGACATTCGAGATAGCAAATTTTACATTTTGGAGTCAATTTTAATGTTGTTCACCATCAGTGATCTCAAGGTGGAAGAAAACAAGCTGATATCCTATTTTGGATTTCTTGATATCCCCGACGCTCGTCAATTCTTTAGAACATACGTTCTAACAAAAATGAAGGAAGAAGCATCTGAGTTACAAGTCGACCTTGCTCCTTTCTACTCCAACGAACAAATTTTCTACAACAATGCAGTGGATCTGTCATCCGGGGATTTTGATATGGCTTTCAACTTCCCTGACCAATCTGTTGGACAAACTTCTCCTATCATGAAACAAACCTCCACATCTCAGCCCCCTGTAGTTGAGATTGTTGAGGAACAGATCGTTGAGAAGGTTGAGGAGATTGTGTCTGAGGATGTACAGCTAGAGGAAACAAAACAAGATGACAAGATGGACGACGCTGAGACTCAAAATGTCGATGAAGCTGTTTTTGAAGAAATCTATACACAGGCGACTGCTCCAGCTGACTATCAGCATTTTTCTCTAGATGAGCTATTAATGCAACACATACCCAGTTTTGACGAAGGAGCAAATTAGTCAGCTCATTCATTCACGCATAAATGATCGATCTGCAGCTATGGCAAATTTTGTCAAGACAGCTGCAGAGACTGCAATAAGGGTGGCGGAGACCAATTTTGAACGAGCTCACAATTCACTATCTTCTGCACTACACAAATCTCTGGATAGTGATAGAGAGGTTTTTGATACCTACAAGAAGGAAACCGAGGCCAAATTGTCAAACATTCAAGCTGAAGCAAACAAATTTGAAGAAAAAATGATGGAGGCTGGAAAGAAGCTTGTTGAAGAGGTCAAGAAGCAAGTGGAGAAACAGCTTGAAGATATGGAAATGACGACTATTCCTGCTGTGATTGAGAAGAATGTTCCAGCTGTTATTCTATCTTCTCTACCCACTGCTATCAAGCCTATTTTGAAAACAGAGATTGAGAAAGCTGATCTCGCATCAGGAAATGAAGTGTTCAAATTATCCAAATCTCTAACTGAATTGAAAGCCTCAAACAGCGCCCTGTCAAATGATGTCAAGAAGCTAGCTGTCTCTTCCGCCAAACAATTTGATGAGATCAATGCAAACATCTCTACTCTTTTGCATTACAAGGAAGAGATGGACAAGAAATTCAAAGAGATAGTTGAAGAGAATGCCTCCCTTAAGCTCATCATGTCGAAAGATTTTGATGATGTCGAAAAGGGGGAAGGAAAGAAAGCTGTCCAGACCGCTGCTCCCTCTCAAACTAAAAAGAAGCCTGCTATCATCAAGAAAAAGAAACTCACGGCTAAACAGATTGCAGAGGCTAAACAAATGCAGAAAGAGAATGAAGAGAAAGAGAGGATAATG
>JAPKLX010000892.1:0-36081 GCA_026898415.1 Leonotis leonurus | reverse complement strand
GAAATTAGCTGCACGCTCTCATATACTCCTTCTCTGACTCTTATGTAATCAGGATCCTCAACATCTATTTTATAGCCTCTGTTTTCAGCGAGCTGGTTTATGAAGTTGAGCAGATAGGTTTTATCAGGGAGCTTAGTGCTAGGAATTTCAGGACTTTCTCTAAACTCTTTTTCTAGTGCAGCGATGGTGACTTGAGCTTCTGCGGCTGCTTCTCTTATTGCCTGCACCAGGTCCTTTGCATCATTCATGTCTAAGTAGAGATTGAATGCCTCATTGGGTGTGCCCTCGCAGTATGTAGGCTCCTTGATGAAATATCGGCACATAATGAAGCCATATTTGAGTCCCTCCCAACCATTCTTCAAATTTTCTGGGACCCAGCTGGTCTCTCCTTCTAGTGTTTTCTTTATTTTTATTGGAGCGGAAGAGAACCAACCAGATCCAGATTTTCTCTTCCTCTTTAATGGTTGAGAGTGACTCGATCTGCTTGAAGAAGATTTTGATATTTTCTGAGTTTGAGCAGATGGTAGGCTTGGTCGCTCTGGTGCAGTCATTTGCTCAGGTTGAGCCTCTTTCTTTTCTCCCATGGCACCAGATTGATCCTTGCCTTTTATTGCAGTCATTTTCTCCTTTCCTCTCTTAGATCCTTCCCCCTTTTCGACATCATCAATATACATCTTGATGAGTGCCTTAAGGGAGGTGATCTCCTCCTTCATCTCCTTTGCTTATTTCTCAGAATCCATTTTTCCAGTGAGCCTTTTGCTTTGACCAGATTGGCAGTGATATTCTCTTGTTCTTCTTTAATTATGCCAATCTCATCAAAGTATGAGTCAATCATTGTTTTTGTTGGATAGCGCAGTTCGCTCAGCTTCCTCTCCACAAAATTCTTTCCTTCAGTCTCAAATTTTCTGAACTGAGCTCTGGTCTCTATATTAGCAGCTTTGAGTACTTCAGCAGCAATGCCATCTGTCTGCTCTTTGACAATGCCATGCACCAGGTCCTTTTCTTTTCTTGCAAAATCAGAGACTATCTTGTACATTTCATTGATCTTGAGCTCCATGGTGGCCAGTGTTTGATCTATCTGGGCTTTTCGTTCCTCAGCAGCTGATCTGTCGTCATCCATTTTCTTACTTAATTCATCAAGCTTTAATCTGCAGATTCTTCTCAAATCTGAGTCCACCTGGTCTACTTGGGACTTCGGATGGTTGTTAAAGTCAGTGAGAATCTTGGTGGCCTGGTCTTGGACTGTGGAGAGCGTCCCATACATAAATTTGTCAACTTTGTGGGAGATGAGATCCTTCACGTGGTCGTTGGATAGGGATTGATGCTGTGTCATCAATATATCCTCTAAATTTGTTGACTCCACGAATTCTTCCATCGTTGCTGCGACAGCAGGGGTGTAGATATTGACAGTGAGCTTTCTTCCCACCCTCTGTCCAGCTGGTTCTTCCTTTTCGTGTGGATAATTTACCACTTCAATCTGTATCAGGCTGGTTTTGGCTGGTTCCCCCTCAGCATGTGCAGGTATTTTTTCTGGTGCCTCAGTCAGATGCTGATCTGTTTCTGACTCTTGTGTTGCTGCACCCGATTGGTGAGCTTCAGCAGGTTCAGTTTCAGCTTCAACTTCGTCAATTACTTCCTCATCAATGCTTTCATAAAATTCCAACATTTCTGCCTTTTCATATATAGATCTGAGGTCGATCTGGAGTTCTTTAGCTTCAAATTTTGCCATGGCCAGGATGTCTGGTCTGTAAGTGTCTCTCAACTCAGCTATAGAGGAGGCAATGAAGATGTTGAGCAAAGTGGTTTCTTCTGCTTTCAGGGCATCAATTGATCTGGTTCGGAGTAGAGCATCAAGGACATAGAATTCTTTATCCATGATGAGCAGAAGGAATTTGAGGCGTCTGGCTGCTTCATAACTCTCAGGAGTAAGCTGGATCCCAGGAAAAGTCTTAAGAATAGAGTGATTTGCCTCAGCTTCTAGCAGCTTCACTACGGTTTCGGCCTTTTTCTTCTCCACATCCTCATCGGTGGATTCATCTTCTCCTTCTTCCTCTTCATCAATCTGCTCTAGTGGTTCAGCAGAAGATGGGTTGGCAGTGCGAGCAGGGGAGAAGTCCTTGACCTGGCTTGGGTCCAAGGAGGAGATGGGTATTACATCCTCTGGTGGTCCCCCTACCAAAATCTCCTCATCCACAGCCTCTACCTCCGGTTGAGGAATGGTGGCTTCCTGGACTTCCTCCAAAGGATCAGACAGGTTCTGTAGTCTCCTTCTCTTGGGCTTCGGCTGTTGGGCTGCTGTGGAGACGTCTGTATCCACAGAACTGGCTCTCCTCGTTACCCTCTTGGAAGGAGTGCATTCGATGGGTTTTTCTTTTGTTACCTTGGACTTAGTGGACCTCTCAGCAGGAGCAGATGGTGGAACCCAGATGGGATTGGAGCTTCCCATCTCCATCAAGGCGTTGATATAAACGGGGTCAATCACCCTGGCAATCAAATTAGCAGAGATTCCCATGGACATCTCTATTTGGTGTTGATCCTTTGGAAAACGCAATCTGTCATTGAACTCCACTACTGTATCCCATTGGTGTTGATTGAAGAAAGATTCCAGCATGAAGCTGATTTTGGTGGAGTGCCTCAAACTGCTTCTCCTTACTTTAATCCCAGGGCTTGTTCCTTTCACGAATGTGATCATCTTGGCCTCCTTTGCCAAGAGATCAAATAGTATTCTGCTCCAGTTCATTGGCAGATTCAGAACAACCGCAGTTAGTATCTTGAACTTTTCTGGAGTGACCTGGTCGTAGGACCCATTGTGGTTCAAGAATATTCTTTGGACGAATTCGAAGACAATCTTGAATTCGGGTGCTAGTAGTGCCCTGTTGAACATCTTGTTCGTATAGTGAATGGGCACTACCATCACAGTCTCTATCACATCTTGTAGTTGTTCATCGGTGATGTCCCCAAGAGTGAGACCTTCATCCTTCAACTTGTAAACTTCATCGATAATGTTCAGTACATTATATGTGGTGTTGCTGATGGTGTTGCCCTTGCTCACTCTGATAGTGGCTTCAATCCCACCTTTCTCTCCTTGCAATGGGAGATAAAAGGCGACTACTTCCTTGGGCAAAAAGTGGACAGGGTGTGTTGTAATGATGTTGTGAAAACCCACAACAAAGTCAAAACAATATATATATGAGCACTATCCTTCCATCAATGAAGTATGAGTGCCCAATAGCAGTTTACAGAATATTGAGTTCAAAAAAAAATGCAATACAAGTCCACATAACCATCAAATAGATAAATACGAGTTTAATAAATTGCAGAGCATGCAAGATATAGAACAATAGAAATGAGAACTTATAGGTTGTAACCTTTGCAACGTTTAACAAGGTCGAAGGCCTTGTCCAGTTTGTGAAAACCAAAAGTGTCAAGAACAGCGTAAAGATCTTGGTGAATGTATGGTTTCAAGAAGTTCACTTGCTCAAGAAATAGAGAAGATTTGGGTGCCATATTGGTAGAGAGATTTCTTGAGAATACGAGAAAGAGATTGCAGGGAAGAAATTTTCTAAGTGTTTGAAAAAGAGAGATAGTGAAGGTGATAGTCGAACCGCCTTATCAAATATATATAGATAAGTGATAAATAAAGTAATAAATTAATTGACATTCTTCCCTTTTTCAGTTTTTCCCGCCTCTCCGTGTTATAGATTTATGGTCTATTATGTTCTCTTCTCTGCGTTTGATACACGCGCTTGATCCAACGGCTGCAGTGAGGCGCGTGTTTGTATCACCCGTCAATTTTCTTCCTTTTCCTTGGCTTGGTAAATATCTCCTCGATCAAAAATAAAAGATTTGGTATATTATGTCAGAATTTAGATACATAGGCTAAAGATAATCGCCGTATCTTTTTGACTTTCCCCCTTGACCAAGCAATAAGAAGTATTAATAAAATATTAATATCCACGTGGCTGCTAGTCATCTGGTCCAGATCGATCTCCTTTTAATAATTCCCCGTTGGAATTTGGTTGATCTGTTTGACCATTAACATGTACTTAGTGATCTGGTGTCAATTCCCAGTTGGAATTTGACATGACCTGTTCTAAGACTATCTGGTCCTTTCTTCCAGATTTAATAATCCTAATTTCCCAGAAAGCATCTTAAATCTTTCTTCTGGTAATGCTTTGGTGAGAATATCTGCTCTCTGTATCTCAGTGTGTATTTTCTCGATTTGTACATGTTTTCTTTCAACATGATCTCTTATAAAGTGATGTCTCACATCTATATGTTTGCATCTGGTATGCAAAACAGGATTTTGTGTGATTGCTATAGAACTAGAACTATCACAGAAAATAAGGATCTCCTTAACATCAATCTCATAGTCCTTGAGTTATTGTTTTAACCAGAGTATTTGTGCACAACAGCTTCCTACTGCCATATATTCAGCCTTTGTTGTTGATGTGGCAACAGATGTCTGCTTCTTTGAGAACCATGAGATCAGTTTATTTCCTAAAACCTGACATGTGCCAGATGTTGACTTTCTGTCTAACTTGCATCCATCATAATCTGAATCTGTGTATCCAGTTAGCTCAAAGCTGTCTTCACATGGATACCATAATCCAATGTAAGTTGTTCCCTTAAGATATCTTAATATCTTCTTAGCGGCTTCCATGTGAGATTCTTTGGGGTTTGCTTGATATCTTGCACATACACCTACTGCAAATGTAATGTCAGGTCGACTGGCAGTTAGGTAGAGTAGTGATCCTATGATCTCTCTGTATTGAGTGATATTAGCTAGTTTTCCCTCTGGATCAAGATCAATTTTTCCGTTGGTCTGCATTGGGATTTTAACAGGTTTACTGTGTTTGATCTCAAATTTAATCAGCAGATCGTGCACATACTTTGCTTGATTGATGAAGATTTGTTGGGAACCCTAATGCATTTGTTGACATCATCCTACACATCATATAATCTTGCCACATTATTCTTGAAGCCCTTCCAATAGGGATTAGGAAGAGAATCTTCAATTAACACAAAGAAGGAAAGAAGCCGTTAACAATCTACTTTCGATATCTTGAAGATTGAGTCAACGTTTTCTACATGGCAAGAACATATATGATGGATGTCATTGATTGGCAATCTACAATCAATCTCACGCCAATAAACAACGGCTAGAATTTTAAATTCAATGCCTATTTATTTGAAGTTAAAGATCTGGAAACTGACACATGCGCGAGCAACATTGACAACATACTCTCAAGCAAAATCTGTGATCCAGACTAAGAGCTTCAAACACTTTGTGATTCTACATCATACCAACCCAACCTCGATTCAAGTCTGTCTTATCGAGAGAAAGAAGATCACCCTGCTAGCTAGTAGTTTTCTAGTGGTAACATAGAGGTAATATATTGTAAAGGGACACGACCCTTACTTCGTGCATAAGTATCTCTCTAGCTTTGATTGATACTTGTGCCTCGTTCTCCACGAGTATAAAGAAACAGAGTATCCTAGTAGTGGATAATTTGGTCTAGTTTTGACCAGATAGTAGACGTAGGGATTTCCCGAACCACGTTAAACAACTGTGTTCTTTATATTTCTGCATTTTTACTTACAGTTGTTTATTATTCTAACCATCTGCACTATCATATATTCATCGTCTCAATCAATCTGCTAAACGATCTGATTAACTATTAAGGTTTTCTTAATAAGAGCACTCATTAAATCCACCATATTTCCGCACCCACAATACTTAGAAAATAATAAGATCACTCTTATTATTGTCTAAGTGTTTACACTAGAGAGCAATCTGCTGTGACTAATCTAGTATCGATCTGCTGATCAATCTGGTTAGTCATTTGTCGAGCAATTTCTTATCTAAGAATAGCTTGAACTCTCTGATATCTTAACAAGTAAACTGAAAAGTTTGTATTTGGTGTATTCCCCCCCCCCCCATACACCAAACCTTGCTCTTTTGGGACCAACAAGTGGTATCAGAGCACAGGTTCAAACGATCATTGTTTCTGTTTCACAGGGATATAACCTATGTGGTCAACTTGAATAGATCTAGGAAAACCTATTTTCATTCACGAGCATACTATCTGCTATGGAATCATCTGTTGTTAGGGCTTGTGAAGAATTCTCCATACATGGATATAGAAAATGGAGCTTCAGAATCAAAATGGCACTCAAAGCCCATCACTATCTGATGTGGAAAGTTATCCAAGATGGCCCATTACAGATCACCGAAGAAGTGACAGTAGTTACATCTACTGGTGTAACAACACAGATAGTTCCTAAAGATCCAAGAAAATATACTGCAGAGGAGCGTCGCGAAGCTAATCTAGATGACATTGCTAAGGGGATCATATGTAGCACAGTCAAAGGGGTACATCTGGCCAAAATCCAAGATCTGGATACTGCCAAAGAGATGTGGGAAGCCCTAAGAGACTTGTGTCTAGGATCTGAAGTCATGATCGAGAACAAGTTGTCTCTTGCCTGCAACAAATATGATGAATTCAAAATGAAACCAGGCGAGACAATAGAACAAATGAAGATGAGGTTCACTGGAATCCTCCTTGAGATATCTGCGTTCAATAAGAACAAATATACTCAAAGGGAGAAGAATATGAAAGTACTCAGAGCACTTCCACCTAGCTTGGAGATTTATGCTGCAATGCAACCTCTTCGTGCAGATTTTAATGAACTTTCTACTGAAGCATTATTTGATCACCTTGAAGGTCATGAATATGACATTCAAAGAATTCGTGGACCAGATCATCTATCCAAGAAGACAGACAATAGTGCAAAGCGAAGAGCAAACCAGCTAAACCCTCTGAACTTTCCATACCAGATGAAGAGAAAGGTTATGACAAACTCTTAAAAGAGTTTGCAATGATTGCTAAACACATGGACAAAATGGAGATCAGATCGAAGAAATATAGACGCTTTTACAAAGATAACAAGAAGAACTTCTACAAGAAACGTGACAATGATCGATCTGATAACAAGGATGAATCAATACAGCAGACAGGTAAAATCTCTAAAACTTCTAACTCAGCAGATTACACCTGCTTTGGCTGTGGCAGAACAGGTCACTTCAAAACAGATTGTCATGATCTTTCCAAAAGCCAAAGAGAAGAATTGAGAGCAAAAAGAGATCGAAAACTCAAATATGAGCGCAAGGCCATGCTTGCTGAACAAGATTCAAGCAGCTCGAGTCATTTCTCAGACAGCTCATCCGAGAATGATGAAGCATTTTTTGCTAATGACGAAGAAGAATGGGATGAATGTTATGTGGGACTAGACAACGGTCTGGATGAAGTCGAGGTAAATTCTTGCAATTCAAATTCCTCAAATGATAATGATCTGGAACAGGAGGAAGAAGATCAATTTGATTACTCATGGGAAGAAGTAAATGAGATGTTCAAGAGTTATTCGAGCATCAAAAGACTTTTTAGAGAAGTCGTAGAAGAAAATGACAGATTGTAGAAATCAGAACAGATACTGAGCACTGCTAACACCCAGTTCGTTGTCCAAATAGCTGATCTGGAAGATCAGATCAAAGGAAAAGACAGTGAGATTCACTCTCTAAACTCCAAGGTCAAAGATCTTATTACAAGAAACAACATTGCTGAAGAGAAGATAAAGAAAGGGAAAGAAATGATTTACAAGAGTGATGAACGTGCCAAGTTGCTAATCAACCTGCAACAACATGGCACATCTGGATTAGGATATCCAGGCCACTCAGAAAAATCTTCTAGTACCATAAAATTTATACCAGAGAGGAAGCAAATACCAAATCAAGTGAAAGACTTGAAAAATAAGAAAGGTCATCCCCAAAAGATGGTCATGAAAGAGACCGCAAACAGACAATACCATCAAATAAAGGGACAACCAGCCTATTACATAGAAACTGATCATAATAAGAATGTTAACAAGACATTACCCAATAAGAATGTCAACAAGACATTACCCAATAAGAATGTCAACAGGACAGTACCTTCTAAGAAAGGATTGAAGAGTGATGGAATAGAGAGATATCATCCATCTGTATTTCATTCTCTGTCTAAAATTGATAATGATGGGAACATCATTACCTGTTATGTTTCTGTTCCTAACCCTAAAATGTTCTGGATTCCATAGGGAACATTTGCTAATAACCAAGCACCCAAACGTTGAAGGGTAGCTAAGTGTAATTAATTGCAGGATCAGAAGACTGCAAGAAGGAACAAGATAGCAAAAGGAGCAATCTGGATAATAGATAGTGGTTGTTCAAAGCACATGACCTGTGACAAGAACCTACTATCAGATTACATAGAAAAACCAGGACCTCAGGTTACCTTTGGATGTAATTCAAAAGGATATACCAGAGGATATGGAAACATTAAAGTTGGCAAGACCACCATCACAAACGTATCATATGTTGAGGGTCTTAGTCACAATCTGTTTTCTGTAAGTCAATTCTGTGCTAACGGTAACCAGATCGTTTTTGATACTAATAACTATTTTGTGAAGAAAAAGGAAGGAGATGAGATACTCCTTACCGGAAGATTGCAGGATAGACTATATATTGTCCAGTGGACAAACCAGATCGAAACCTGCTTAGTCACTAAGACTGTATCAGAAACAAGCTGGTTATGGCACAAGAGATTAAGCCATCTAAACTTCAAGTCAATCAACAGGATTGCCAAGGAAAAGTTAGTGGAAGGACTACCAGACCAAGTATATGATAAAGATCATATATGTAATGCTTGTCAAGCTGGAAAACAAACCAGATCATCCTTTACAACCAAAACAGCTCACTCAACATCTAGAATACTGGAGCTGTTACATCTTGATCTGTTTGGACCAGTCAAACCACTAAGCATAAATGGAAGAAAATACACCTTAGTAATCATTTATGATTACTCAAGGTTCACCTGGGTCATCTTTCTGTTAAAGAAGAAAGAGACACTAGTCAAACTACCTGATTTTCTACACAAGATCACCAAACAAAAGGAAGTAAGTGTAGCTACTATCAAAACAGATCGAGGAACATAATTTCTCAACCATAAGATTGAAGCATACTGCAACAAGATGGGTATCACTCATCAAACTTCGGCTGCCAGAACACCTCAACAAAATTGAGTTGTTGAGAGGAGAAAAAGATCACTTGTTAGGAACCCCACGTAATTTAGTTTTGATGATGGTCTTTCAAAACACACTTAGTTATCTTAGAGTTTTAAACTGTTCTACGTGTAAAACAGATCACTAAATATAAAGTGTACTCTGTTATGGAACAGATTAGGAGATGACTTGATATGTAAAGGAAATGCTCCTATAGAAGTCAATCTCAACTTAGTATAGGATGAAGGTCAAGATTTCACGCCAAAAGGAATCGATCTGCTGTAACTGACAGCGACCAGATCGATGAACACATCGATGCCTACAGCAAGGAACCAGAATGATTGAGTCATCAATCCACCAGCTGACATCATCCTACACATCATATGCTCTTGCCACGTCAAGATTTAAAGTCCATCCAACTGGGATAGGATAGAAGATCTACTGTTAACACATAGAAGGAAAGAGATCGTTAGCAATCTACTTTCCATATCATGAAGATTGAGTCAACGGTTTTACAAGGCAAGAAGTGATATGATGGACAATCATTGATTGGCAATATTCCATCAATCACACGCCAATCAACAAAACGGCTAGAATTTTCAATTCAATGCCTATATAAAGTTGAGGTTCAAAATCTGGATAATACATGATACACACGTGCTACATTGAATTAAACTTACAAGCTTTCATAGTTCCAGACTTAGAGCTTCAAGAACTGTGATTCTACATCACACCAACCCATCTCGATTGAAGTCTGTCTTGTCGAGAAGAAGCAGATCACCTTGCTAGCTAGTAGGTTTCTAGTGGTAACGTAGAGGTAATCTGTTGTAAAGGGACACGACCCTTATTTCGTGCATAAGTATCTCTCTAGCTGTGATTGATACTTGTGACTCGTTCTCCACGAGTATAAAGAAGCAGAGTATCCTAGTAGTGGATAATCTGGTCTAGATTTGACCAGATCATGGACGTAGGGATTTCCCGAACCACGTTAAACAACTGTGTGCTTTACATTTCTGCATATTTAATTTCAGTTGTTTATTATTCTAACTTTCTGCACTATCATATAATCTGCATTCTTAATCAATCTGTATAATCGATCTGGTTAACTTCTTAAGGTTTTCCAAAACAAGAGCAATCATTAATCCACCATTATTCCGCACTCACTCAACACTCAGAAAATAATAAGATCACTCTTATTATTAGCTAAGTGTTCTCACTAAGAGAGTAATCTGTTTGGACTAAAACTGCTATCGATCTGCACATCGATCAGTCTAGTCACTGCCGAGCAATTTCTTATACAGAATAGCTTAAACTCTCTGATTAATTGGCAAGTAAACTGAAAAGTTAGTATTTGGTGTATTCCCCCCCCCCATACACCAAACCTTGCTCTTTCGGAACCAACAAGTGGTATCAGAGCAGTGGTTCAACTGACCATTGTTTTGTTTCACAAGGTTAAAACCTGCGTGGTCAACTTGAATAGATCCAGGAAAACCTTTTTCATTCACGTGCATACTATCTGCTATGGAGTCATCTGTTGTCAGGACTTGCGAACAATTTTCCATTCAAGGCTATAGAGAATGGAGCTTCAGGATCAAGATGGCACTCAAAGCCCATCACTATCTGATGTGGAAAGTCATTGAAGAAGGTCCACTGCAGATCACTGAAGAAGCAACGGTAACCAATGCAACTGGCATTACAACACAGATTGTTCCAAAAGATCCCAGAAAATACACAGCAGAAGAACGTCGTGAAGCGAACCTAGATGATTTTGCTAAAGGGATTATCTCTAGCACAGTCAAAGGAGTACATCTGGCCAAAATCAAAGATTTGGATACTGCCAAAGAGATGTGGGAAGCCCTTAGAGACTTGTGTCTAGGATCCGAAGTGATGATAGAGAACAAATTGTCTCTAGCCTACAACAAGTACGATGAATTCAAGATAAAACCAGGCGAGACAATAGAACAAATGAGGTTGAGATTCACTAGTATTCTCCTTGAGATTTCTGCGTTCAATAAGAACAAGTATACTCAAAGAAGCAGCTCGTACCATGCTAAATGCTACAAATCTACCCAAGAAATTCTGGGCAGAAGCTATCTACACAGCCTGTTATACTCAGAACAAATTATCAATAACACTCAGACATGGAAAGACTCCATATGAGATCTGGAACAACAGAAAGCCTAAGATCTCTTACTTTCGCACTTTTGGTTGTTTGTGTTACATACACATTAATGGGAAATCTCAATTTAGGACTTTTGATAGCAAAACTGATCCTGGAATATTCTTAGGATATTCTGATGTCAGCAAAGCATATCGAGTCTACAATAAGTGTTGGTCCCGAAAGAGCAAGGTTTGGTGTATGGGGGGGGGGGGAATACACCAAATACAAACTTTTCAGTTTACTTGACAAGTTAATAGAGAGATCAAGCTATTCTATATAAGAAATTGCTTGGAAGGTGACTAGACAGGTCGATGAGCAGATCGATAGCAGTTTTAGTCCAAACAGATTACTCTCTTAGTGAAAACACTTAGCTAATAATAAGAGTGATCCTATTGCTTTCTGAGTGTTGAGTGAGTGCGGAATAATGGTGGATTTAGTCGGTGCTCTTTGTTTAGAAAACCTTTTAAAGCTTAATCGAGTATTTAGAGAATTGATTAAGAATACAGTTTGTATGAGAGTGACAGATAATGAATAAACAACTGGAATGAAAGTGCAGAAAGTAAATAACGCAGTTATTATTACGTGGTTCGGGAAACCCCCTACGTCCACGGTCTAATCCAAACTGGATTAGATATCCACTACTAGGATACTCTCTTATTTATACTCGCTGAGAATGAGCCACAAGTTCCAACCACAACTAGATTGAAACTTGTGCACGAATAAGGGTCGTGTCCCTTTACAACTTACAGAAAACTACTGTAAACAGGCTATCTTCACATTAATCCACTAGAAAACTACTAGCTAGCAAAGATCTCCTTCTTCTCTCGATAAGACAGACTTGAATCGAGGTTGGGTTGATGTGATTGCGATCACGAACGGTTTGGAGCTTTTGTCTGACGAGAGATAGAATTGCTTGAGAATGTTTCTTGAATGTTGCGCATGTAATCTCTCAGACTTTAAAAGCTCCAAATATATATAGGCTTTGAATTTGAAATTCTAGCCGTTTATTAATTGCATGATTTGATTGTTGATTATCAATTAATCATATCTCTTCTTTCCTTTGTTGAGTCGTTGATTGAATCTTCTATGTATGGAAGGCAGATCGTTTTTGATTACTTTCCTTCTTCATGTCAATCAGGGATTCTCCTTCCAATTCTCAATGGATGGACTTTAATGCTAACGTGGTAATTTGATGTGATGAGAGATCAATGACATCTTGGTGGTTTAGATAGCTCTATCGATCTGTTGCTACTTCTATCTGGTTGGTTCAACACTTTCTGTTCGGTTGGAACTTTCTGGTTAATCCCTTTCTGGTTTTAATGCCTTTCTGGTTGAACTTTGTTTAAGCACTTTCTGGTTGAACAACTTTTTGTTTAAGTTTACTTGCTCCAAATTTCTGTCTGAGACTTGTTTCAACTTTCTGTTAGAGTTGATTTGCTCCAACTTTCTGTCTGAGACTTGCTGGTTCAACTTTCTGTTAAAGTTGATTTGCTCCAACTTTCTGTCTAAGACTTGCTGGTTCAACTTTCTGTTAGAGTTGATTTGCTCCAACTTTCTGTCTGAGACTTGTTGGTTTAGCTTTCTGTCTAAGACTCTCTGGTTCAACTTTCTGTCTAAGTCGATCAATTTTCTGGTTGAAACTTTCTGGTTCAGCTTATCTGTTTGTTTCAGATTCCTGTTACATAGAAACCAGATAGAAGTAATATATAGAACATGAGTAATCCTAAGTATATTTTAGAGGGAACATCATCAAAATTCAATTTAATTGCAGGGTTCCCAACAATAAGAATTCTCACATTGTGGAGGTAACACCTCATGTTGTTTTTGATGAGTCAATTGTTGAGTACATGTCACCTGTTTATAAACAGACAGAGAACCAGATAACTAAAAGAAAGATGAAAGAACTACTACTAGAAGACATTCTTATCTGGAATTCAAAAAGAGATGATGAAGATACCCTCACTCCCACAATTGCTGAAGAAGTTATACAGCAAGGGGGAACAATCCAACATAATCTGGATGAAAACATATCACCAATAGAAAGTAATAAAACATAATCTGGATGAAAACATATCACCAACTAGATATAAAGTGAATCCTGTTATAGAACAGATTAGGAGATGACTTGAAAATGTAAAGGAAATATTCCTATAGAAGTCAGTCTAAAAAATAGTATAGGATGAAGGTCAAGATTTCACGCCAAAAAGGAATGGATCTACTGTAACAGACAGCGACCAGATCGATGACCAGATCGATATTTACAGCGAGGCACCAGATTGATAGAGTCATCAAACCACCAGATGACATCATCCTACACAACATACCATCTTGCCACGTCGAGATTGAAGTCTATCCAACAGGGATTGGAAAGAAAATCTCTGATTGACACAAAGAAGGAAAGAAAACGTTGGCAATCTGCTTTCAATAACAAAATACAGAGGCATAATAGGCTTATTATTGTACCTTACTGCAAGTCGACCAGATATCACGTTTGCAGTAGGAGTATATGCCAGATATCAAGCCAATCCCAAAGAATCACATATGGAAGTTGTCAAAAAGATACTCAGATATCTTAAAGGAACACCTCACGTTGGTCTCTGGTATCCGCATGACGATAATTTTGAACTAACAGGCTATTCTGACTCAAACTATGCAGGATGCAAACTGGACAGAAAGTCTACTTCGGGTACGTGCCAGTTTCTTGGAAACAAGTTGATATCTTGGTTCTCGAAGAAACAGACATCCGTTGCCACATCAACAACAGAAGCAGAATATATGGCTGCTGGAAGCTGTTGTGCACAAATCCTATGGTTGAAACAGCAACTAAGGAATTACGAGATCGAAGTAAAGGAGATACCTATATTCTGTGATAGTTCAAGCGCAATAGCTATAACACAGAATCCAGTACTTCATACAAGGTGCAAACATGTTGATGTGAGACATCATTTTATTAGAGATCATGTGGAGTGAAAGCATATCCAGATTGAGAAGATACACACAGATATCCAACGTGCTGACATTTTGACTAAAGCTCTACCAAAAGAAAGATTTAGGATGCTATGTGGAAAGCTTGGATTACTAAGTTTGGTTGATAGAACAACAGAGGGACACCAGAATGTTAACAGCAGAAGGTCACCAGAATGTTAACAACAGAATGTCACCAGAATGTTTAACAACAGAATGTTTAACAACAGAATGTTTACCAGAATGACAGAATGCCAAGATGGAAATAAAGAATCTCACGTGTCATAACTTACTCAGTTGAAGAAAGTACCACGTGGAAATTATTCCTTAATTACTAAGTCAAGGGGGAACTTTATGAGGAAATTTAAGCGTCCTAGATAAAAGACGTCACTTTCCATAATCAATCTCTGAGATTACAGTCTGAAAAGATATTTTTTTAACCTAGATTTTCTAAATCTTCTATATGTGTGATGATTAACACATCTTTGGGAACTGTGATCGAGAAAATCCCTGCAAGAAAAAGAAAAAGGAAAGTTGCAGTGGAGAATGAGATACGCACACGCTCGCCTACAACCCTAGGATCTAGAGCGTATATCACACGCAAGGAAAGGCGGCAAAACAAAGGACTGAAGCGGGAAAAACCTAAAAAGGGAGATACAAATCCAACCCTTCAATTTTTATCCTTTCCATCTGTGCCGTTGATTATTCTGTTATATATATGCGATATTCTGCACTAGACTATTCACCTTCACTTACATCGCATTGAGCACTACTATTCCTAAGAACTTAAGATTTTCCCGACTTGATTTCTCTACAAATCCTTTCAAAACATCTTACGTTTGATCATGGCACCCCAAACTTCTTTGTTTCTTCAACATGTGGCCGAGGTTCAGAAGTTTATTTCGCCTGAACCCTATGCTGTGTTTGATACTCACGGATTTCGCAAACTTGAAGAAATTTTTGCCATGGTTACACACTGCAAAGGTTTTAAGTTTATTAAACCTTCCTTATATCTGCAACTTGCTACAAGTATTACTTTACTTGCCTTATGAACTGTTTAAAATGTCTCATCATTCTAATTAACTGTTTATTTGTGGACATTCATACTTGTTCATATAAACTGATGAATATACATATATTTGCCCTGTATATTCTTGTGATGTTAGGATTCTGCAACATTGTTACTTCACACCCCAAAATGTTCTTGGCGAAACCTGTAGCTACATTTTATCTGACATGGCAGAGTGATAAAGATGGCAATGAAGCTAATGTGTTGATGCCAATCGGGGACAGAACCAGTAAATCAACATACAATGTCATCGTAATGATCAACCAGGCGTATCGGTTGAAAGATGAAGGTTTGACTTTGGATGACATCACCTCTGAACAACTGCAGGAAGCAGTGGAAATCGTGATGGTAATACCCATCGCATATACTGGAAGAATGTTTCAACGAGCTCTCCTTCAACCAGGCTTCAAATTGCTACTCGAACTAGTTCAAAGGATATTCCTCAACCATAGTGGATCATATGATCAAGTAACTTCAGAGAAGTTCAGAATTCTCACGGCTGTTGTACTCAATCTCAGAGTCAACTGGAGCAGGATTCTGTTTGATTTGATGGCAAAGGAAGCAAAGCTGGTAACTTAGACCAAGGATAGCAGAGGTAAAGGAGTTTCAGTGGAAGTGAGGAGAAATTTGCGCCATTCCACCAAAATCAGTCTAATGGTGGAACGATTCTTTAAGCAGCAAGTCTGGGAAGATGCTGTTGAATTTAATACTAGTCTCACCATACCTAAAGATCAACACCAACTTGAAATGTCTCTAGGACTTTCACCAGCTTATTTCAACAAAACAACTGATGAGGTGCACCGTGTGGCACTTCTGGAGATGGGCAGCTCAAACCCTACATGGATGCCACCTGCCAAGGGTGCTGAAAAACAGAAAGGCAAGGCCCCCAAGGAGTCAGCAATGAAAGAAAAGACAGCACGCAGATCATCCGCAAAAAGGGGAAGTTCTATTGAGACTGAAACTTCTGCCTCTCAGCCTAAACAGAAGAAGCGCAGATTAAGAAAAGTTGAATCTTCACCACCACCAGAAACTACAGCAGAACTAGGAGAGGAGGAGACATAGGCTGAGATAGTTCCTCCAGAGGCTCCACAAACCGAGACTCCAGCGGCTGATGTGGAACCAGAAACAAGTTTTAATCCACATGAGGAGAAAGATTTTTCTCCCGCTAGAACACCTACACCCTCACCGAACAGAATGGAAAGAAAAAGTGAGGATGATGAAGAGGCAGAATCTGTCGATGAGGAGGAAGAGAGGAAACGACAAGAAGAAAGTGTCATAAACTTACTGGAGAACGAAGCAGAACATTCTGTGCTGCAAGAGTTTCCTGGCATTCACCTTCTTCCAGAGAGTTTGGGAGCAGCCAAGAGCGTAAAATTCTACTTGCTGGTCAAGGACAGCGAGGACTATATATTTGATACGCTGCTCCAGATCAGAACAATTGAAGAACTGAAGAAGGAAGAGTCCACTTTACTTAGCCTACTCCAAGCCTCCTCAGTCAAAGAAGTCAAATCCGAATACCCACAACTCATCCTGGCGCTCATGAAGCATGAGGCAGGACTCTTGAAGATTGATCTGAAATCCTTTTACACAGGTAAAATGGATTTCTTTTTGAGTGTACCAGAAGAAACAGCAGAACAAGATGTTCCGATGACAAAATCTGCTCAACCAGAACAACAACAGCAACCACCAGAACAAACAGCAGCAGAACCCCAGAAGTCTGCAAAGAAAATCCCCATCATCAACCTGGACCCAGTAGATGATACTCCAGTGGGACAGAACATTGGTGGTGAGCCAACCAATGAGATATACACACCTGGAGTTGCTCAGAAACTCAAAAAGCACATCAATTTCTACACGATGGAGGAACTGTTGGAGAGGGAAACCAGATCATTCAACAACTTTCAACTCGACAATCTCATTACACTTAGAGTTGAAGACTGTTTGATAGAAACCTGCAATACTATACAAGAGAAAGCCACCCAGATACTTTCTGATTTCAATCAGCATCAGAAAGATTACGTGAATGATATGGATACTGACATCCGCAGAAAGCTCCGTAAAGCTCAAAAAGAGCTCAACAAAAAGATAGACGATGACCGTCTGGCCAACGAAGCAGATCAGGCCAAGATTAATCTTCGACTAGACTCCGTGGAAGAAAAGGCAGAAAAGACAACCACACTGGTGGCTGATATTTTGGCTAAACAGCAAGAGACCATTACTACTGCGGTTGAACAGAAGGCTGCACAACTCTCCACAGAACTCAAGGAAGACATTGCCCTCTCCATACACTCTCAACTGGCCATTTTTGAAAATGAAAAATTTGTGGAACTCATGAAAAAACATCAGACAGATGTATTAAATGACATGCTCTATCCAAATCCTGAAGAATTCGAGCACCAAACCACCCGCATCTCTGCAGTCGAAGAACTTCAAGAAACATATGATAAGACACTGTCTACAATGAACAGCCGGCTCGAGCAGAAAGTGCATGCAACTGACCAGACAGTCAATTTGCTGCTTGGGTTCAAGACTGATGCTGAAGAGAAAATTGAGAAGATGACAGAGGAGATTGCCTCCCTTCGCACACTCATCACTACCCTCTTTGATGATGTCGAAAAGGGGGAAATCTCGGGAGGAAAAGGCAAATGCAGCAAGGGCAGCAAGGACATAGTAGCAAAAGAAACAGAAACTCCTATGGCTGAAATGGAACCAGCAAGAGAGAGGCCGACCACACCACCAAGACCAGATCCCACCCTGCTTGGAACAGAACAACCTCAAGTTTCTGGTGTGCAACAGACTCCAAAAGACAAAGGCAAAAAGCCAGTAGATGAGGGAGATCAAATAGCAGAACTGCTGCTGTTCGGGGTGAGCATTGATCAAGCATGTGACCCAGTGTTCAGAGCGCAGTTCTATAAAAACAAGCAGAGAGGGAGAAGAAAATTGTTGCACAAGAAGCCAAGGAGAAATCCTTTCAAACACCTTTCTCCTCGCCTTCATCTGCAGATCGCTCACAACAACAGTCATCTCAGTCAACTACCCAATCAAAGAAGAAAAAGAAGAAATGGAACCTATCCTTGAAGAAACAGACACCTAATGATGCATGGGTTCCAGAAGGTGATCAAAATGACTGGGAGAAGGTCAAGCAAGGCTTCATTTTGAACAGATATTTTTTGAAGGAGTCTACATACTCAGAATCAACTCCAGATGAGGATTTCATCCGATACCTTGATAACTTCAATGACCAGGGCCTTATACAGAGGATCAAAACAGCTGCATCTGATGCCAAAATCCAGCTCAAGGCTCCGGAGAAAGAGTTTATGGTGTGCCCAACAATTCCAGGCAGTAACATTCCTGACAAGACCTACATCTTAAACTACATCAATCAGCTGGCCAAAATCAAAGGGTATAAGATCGACAACCACGATCCAAACCATACCAGGGTGAGAGATGGAATTTACGAGAGCATACAGCTAGTCTCTGATGCACAAAGAGAGAAGATGAAGAAGGGCGGAGCAACCAGATGGTTCTCTTAGATAGATCCTATTCTTTATCTTCTGTTTTGCTTTCTCTGTCACTTCTACTGTCTACTTGTACCTATCTCCATATATATATCAGTGGATGTGAATTTTTCTAAAGACAAAGACTTATTGTCCAGAAACTTTCATTTTCTGTCTTTTATTGTTATACAACTTATATAACAATCTGCCAGAACATGCTTTATGTTACTTTGTTTATTTTGCTTAAGTGTGGTTTCGACATCATCAAAAAGGGAGAAATTGTTGGGAACCCCACAAATTATTTTAAGTTTTGATGATGTTCTCTCGAAAACACACTTAGGATTATTCATGTTCTGTATTACCTGTATCTGGATTGTATGTAACAGGAATCTTAAACATTCAGAAGGTTCAGAGTCAACCAGAAAGTTGATGCATATCAACGCAAACAGAAAGTTGATTCAGTAAGCCTCAACCAGAAAGATGAAAGCATATCAACGCAGACAGAAAGTTGAACCAGAGAGTCTCAACCAGAAAGTTGAAGGAAATCAACTAAGACAGAAAGTTGATCTAGAGAGTCTCAACCAGAAAGTTGAAGAAAATCAACTCAGACAGAAAGTTGAAACAGAAACTCTCAACCAGAAAGTTCAACCAGATCAACACTCAAATGCTGAAAACAGATGAAGTATCTATGAATCCCAAAAGTCTAAATTAAGCCTTTCGTGCCACAAAAGGAAGAGAATCAATCAAGACAAGAAAAAGGAAAGCAGTATCTGTCAAACGATCTGCTTACCATACTTGGAAGATTTTGTCAACTCCAATAAAAGGCAAGAGGAGATAATCTGGGGATTCACTATCCTTGATTGATGAAATCACATTTACTTCAAATCAATCAAGCACAACGGTTAGAATTTCGAAATTCTACACCTATAAAAGCTCGGAACAAAGATTGGCAGGAACAACACGCGAATAGATCATCTATCATCTGAAGCTACTCTGCCCAGAAATCATCTCAAACATCAAAGCTTTCACTGAGAGAAGATTTCAACCAGATCATGTTCCAAGCCGTTCGTAATCATAATCACACCTCGATTCAAGTCTGTCTTATCGAGAGAAAAAGAAGGAGATCTTTGCTAGCTAGTAGTTCTCTAGTGGATTAACGTGAAGAGATCCTGTTTACAGTAGTTTTCTGTAAGTTGTAAAGGGACACGACCCTTATTCGTGCATAAGTTTCAACCAGATTGTAATTGAAACTTATGGCTCGTTCTCAGCGAGAATAAATAAGAAGAGTATCCGAGTAGTGGATATCTAATCCAGTTTGGATTAGACCGTGGACGTAGGGAGTTTCCCGAACCACATAAAATAACTGCGTTATTTAATTTCTGCATTTATATTCCAGTTGTTTTTATTCACTATTTGTCATACTCATTCAAACTGCTCTCTGAATAAATCTCTAAAATATTCGGTTAAGTCTTCAAAGGTTTTCTAAATAAAGAGCACCGACTAAGTCCACCATTATTCCGCACACAATACATTGTTGGAGAATAAGATTACTCTTATTCACTGCTTTGTGTTACTCACTTGAGAGATTCTGCTTGGTTAGAACCAGATCGATTGGATTATCTATCTGGTCTGACACTTTGAGCAATCTGTAATACAGAAAGCTTAAATCTCTCCTTCTCTAATTAGTCAAGTAAACTGAAAAGTCTGTATTTGGTGTATTCCCCCCGCCCATACACCAAACCTTGCTCTTTCGGGACCAACATGAATTCAAGATGAAACCAGGCGAGACAATAGAACAAATGAAGATGAGATTCACTGGAATTCTCCTCGAGATATATGCGTTCAATAAGAACAAATATACTCAAAGAGAGAAGAATATGAAAGTACTAAGAGCACTTCCACCTAGTTGGGAGATATATGCCGCTATGCAACCTCTACGTGCAGATTTCAACGAACTATATACTGAAGCACTGTTTGATCACCTTGAAGGTCATGAATGTGACATCCAAAGAATTCGTGGACCAGATCATCTGTCCAAAAAGGCAGAAAGCAGCTCTAAAAAGGATAAAGAAGTTGCCTTCAAAGGGAAGAGCAAACCAGATGACCCTTCTGAACCTTCTACTCTAGATGAAGAGAATGGATATGACAAACTGCTAAAGGAGTTTGCAATGATTGCAAAACGTATGGACAAGATAGAAATCAGATCGAAGAAATACAGATGCTTCTACAAAGACAACAGAAATAAATTCTATAAAAAGAGTGACAATGATCGATCTAATGACAAGGAAGAATCAAAACAGCGGACTGGTAAAATCTCTAAATCATCTAACTCTACAGATTACACATGCTTTGGTTGTGGCAGAACAGGTCACTTCAAAATAGATTGCCCTGATCTGTCCAAAAGCCAAAGAGAAGAGTTGAGAGCAAAAAGAGATCGTAAACTCAAATACGAGCGCAAGGCTATGATAGCTGAACAAGATTCAAGCAGCTCGAGTCATTTTTCAGACAGCTCATAAGAGAATGATGAAGCATTCTTTGCCAACGGTGAAGAAGGTTGGGATGAATGCTATGTTGGACTGGACAACGGTCTGGATGAAGTTGAGGTAAATTCTTGTAACTCTACCTCTTCAAATGATATTGATCTGGAACAAGATATAGAAGATCAAGCTGAATACTCATGGGATGAGGTAAATGAGATGTTCAAAAGCTATTCGAGCATCAAGAGATTGTTTAGAGAAGTTGTTGAAGAAAATGACAGATTGAAGAAATCTGAAGATATACTAAGTACAGCAAACACACAATTCGTTGCTCAAATAGCTGATCTAGAAGAACAGATCAACGGAAAAGATAGTGAGATTCACTCTCTAAACTCCAAGGTCAAAGACCTTATTACAAGAAATAACGTTGCTGAAGAGAGGATAAAGAAAGGGAAAGAAATCATTTACAAGAGTGATGAACGTGTCAAGTTGCTAATCAACCTGCAACAACAGGGCACATTTGGATTAGGATATCCAGGCCACTCAGAAAAATCTTCGAGTACCATAAACTTTGTACCAGAGAGGAAACAAATACCAGATCAAGTGAAAGACTTGAAAAACAAGAAAGGTCTTCCTCAAAAGATGATCATGAAACAGACTGGAAACAGACAATATCATCAAACAAAGGGACAACCAGCATATTACACAGAATCAGATCATAACAAGAATGTCAACAGGACATTACCTAACAAGAATGTCAACATGACAGCACCAATTAATAAGGGATTGAAGAATGATGGAATAGAGAGATATCATCCATCTGTATTTCATTCTCTGTCTAAAGTTGATAATGATGGGAACATCATTACCTGTTATATCTTTGTTCCTAACCCTAAAATGTTATGGATTCTAAAGGGAACATTTGCTAATAACCAAGCACCCAAACGATGAAGGGTAGCTAAGTTTTATTAATTGCAGGATCAGAAGACTACAAGAAGGAACAAGATAGCTAGAGGAGCAATCTGGATAATAGATAGTGGTTGTTCAAAGCATATGACATGTGACAAGAACCTACTATCAGATTATATAGAGAAACCAGGACCTCAGGTTACCTTTGGATGCAATTCAAAAGGATATACCAGAGGATATGGGAACATAAAAGTTGGCAAGACCACCATCACAAATGTATCATATGTTGAGGGTCTTAGCCACAATCTGTTTTCTGTAAGTCAATTCTGTGCTAATGGAAATCAGATTATCTTTGATACTAACAATTGTGTTGTGGAGAATAAGGAAGGAGATGAGATACTCCTTACCGGTAAACTACAGGACATGCTATATATTGTCCAATGGACAAACCAGATCTAGACCTGCTTAGTCACTAAGACAGTATCAGAAACAAGCTGGTTATGGCACAAGAGATTATTTCATCTAAACTTCAAATCAATCAACATGATTGCCAAACATTATCAGAACAGAAGGATATGAGTATAACTTCTATCAGAACAGATAGAGGAACAGAACAGAAGGATATGAGTATAACTCTAGAAAAACTCCCTCATTTTCTACACATTATCACCAAACAGAAGGATATGAGTATAACTTCTATCAGAACAGATAGTGGAACAGAATTTCTCAATCAAAAGAGTGGAGCATACTGCAACAAGATGGGAATAACTCATCAAACATCTGCTGCTCGAACTCCTCAACAAAATGGAGTTGTTGAGAGAAGAATTAGATCACTCAAGGAAGCAGCATGTACAATGCTTAATGCAACCAATCTACCAAAGAAATTTTGGGCAGAAGCCATACACACAGCCTGCTATACTCAAAACAGATCATCCATCACACTTAGACATGGCAAGACACTATATGAGATTTGGAACAACAGAAAGCCTAAGATTTCTTACTTTTGAATTTTTGGCTGTTTGTGTTACATACACAATAATGGGAAATCTCAATTGAAAACTTTTGATAGCAAAACTGACCTTGGAATATTCTTAGGATATTCTGATGTTAGTAAAGCATATCGAGTCTAGAATAAGAACTCTCATATTGTGGAGGTAACTCCTCATGTTGTTTTTGACGAATCTACTGTTGAGTATAGGTCACTAGATGAAAAACAGGCAGAAAACCAGATGACTACAAGAAGGATGAATGAACTACTTCTTGAAGATATCCTTATCTGGAATTCAAAAAGTGATGATGAAGAGATTAACACTTTACCCATTGCTGAAGAAGTCATACAGCAAGGGGGAACATCACAACATGATTTGGATGAAAACAGATCATCAAGCAATGAAACAGTCATTATAGAAGATAATCAATCTGAAAACCCAAATCCAGAAGAAAACCGTAATGAGAATCCATTCCAATCATCTACTACATCACACCCTAAATTTGAGGAACCAACAAATCAACCTGAACCTGAGATTTCAGATGAAGAGATGACCAGAAGAAGGAGATGGATACAAGATCATCCACGAGAACAGATTATTGGGAACCCATTAGATCGTGTGAAAACCAGAAGGATGCATGGAGAAAGTGCACTGCTAAGCTGTTATCTCTCTCGCATTGAACCATCTGATGCACATGAAGCACTACAAGATACAGATTGGAAAACTGCAATGCAAGAAGAATTCAATGAGTTCAAGAGGAATGAAGTCTGGTATCTCGTGGACAGACCCAAACACCAAGGTGTGATTGGTGTAAAATGGGTGTTCAAAAATAAACGAGATGAGAATGGTCAAGTAGTCAGAAACAAGGCCAGATTAGTAGCTAAAGGCTATAATCAACAAGAAGGCATTGATTTTGATGAAACATTTGCACCCGTAGCCAGATTAGAAGCTATAAGGCTATTCTTAGCATATGCTGCTCACAAACGGTTCAAGGTATATAAGATGGATGTCAAAAGTGCTTTCCTCAATGGTATCCTTGAAGATGAAGTATATGTGGAACAGCCACCTGGTTTTGAAGAAGCAGATCCAAACCAGAAAGTATACAGACTGGCAAAGGCAGTCTATGGTCTAAAGCAAGCCCCTAGAGCTTAGTATGAGACCTTATCAACCTTCCTACTATAATCTGGATTCAGAAGAGGATCTGTTGACAAGACTTTGTTTATCATCAAAGTCAAAGAAAACATTATCTTAGTCCAGATCTATGTAGATGATATCATTTTTGGATCTCAATCAACCTATCTGTGTGACAAATTTGCTGAACTTATGAAAAATAAGTACCAAATGTCCATGATGGGAGAAATGAGTTTCTTTTTAGGTTTGCAGGTCAAGCAACTACCAGATGGTATCTTCATTAATCAGACAAAATACATCAACGATCTGTTGACTAAATTTGGGCTCAAAGACAGTAACCCAGTAAAAATCCCAATGCAGACCAATGGAAAAATTGATCCAGATCCAGAGGGAAAACCAGCTAACATTACTCAATACAGAGGGATCATAGGTTCATTACTCTACCTAACTGCTAGTCGACCTGATATAACATTTGCAGTAGGTGTATGTGCAAGATATCAAGCAAATCCCAAAGAGTCTCACATGGAAGCAACTATGAAGATATTAAGATATCTCAAGGGAACAGCCCATGTAGGATTATGGTATCCATGTGAAGACAACTTTGAGCTCACTGGATACACAGATTCAGATTATGCTGGATGTAAGTTGGACAGAAAATCAACATCTGGTACATGTCAATTTTTAGGGAATAAACTGGTCTCTTGGTTCTCAAAGAAACAAACATTTGTTGCCACCTCAACCATAGAGGCAGAATATATGGCAGCTGGAAGTTGTTGTGCACAAATACTTTGGCTAAGACAACATCTTAAAGATTATGAGATTGATGTCAAGGAAATACCCATTTTCTGTGATAGCTCAAGTGCTATAGCAATTACACAGAATCCAGTGCTGCACACCAGATGCAAACATGTAGACGTAAGACACCATTTTATAAGAGATCATGTTAAAAGAAAACATGTACAGATTGAGAAGATACACACTGAAGTCCAGAGAGCTGATATCCTTACCAAAGCATTACCAGAAGAAAGATTTAAGATGTTGTGTGGTAAACTAGGACTATTAAATCTTGAAGAAAGGACCAGATTGATTTAGATGAAATCAAGTTCAATATTCCAACAGGGAATCAAAACCAGATTGACATAGTCCAGATTGATAAAATCCAGATCATGTGAAATTCCAACAGGGAATTGACACCAGTTCACTAAGTACATAGTCAAATAGATCAACCAAAATTCCAACTGGGAATTAGTAAAAAGGTCATCACACCAGATTAGGAAAGTTGCGCAACCAGATCGATAAAACTCACTATGAAGGAAATCGATCTTGACCAGATTACTTGATGCCACGTGGATATTAATTAAATCATT
This sequence comes from Leonotis leonurus, assembly GCA_026898415.1. Classification (NCBI taxonomy): domain Eukaryota; kingdom Viridiplantae; phylum Streptophyta; class Magnoliopsida; order Lamiales; family Lamiaceae; genus Leonotis; species Leonotis leonurus. The sequence goes on along the minus strand of JAPKLX010000892.1, from coordinate 10,421 downwards.
TATTAAAATTCCCACTATTTGATTAAGGGGGAAAGTCAACAATATACGGCGACCATATCAACCTAATCATAGTATATATATGTAATTACTGACATATATATACCAAATCTTTTATTTTTTGATGATTAGTACAGTGTTTGGGAAACGTGATCGAGGAGATATTTACCTATTCAAGAAAAAGGAAGAAAAGTGACGGCTACAAAATCAACGCGCCTCACTACAGCCGTTAGATTAAAGCGCGTGTATCAAACGCAGAAAAAGAGAAGAGAGTAGACCTTAAGTCTATAAATCAAGAGGCGGGAAAAAGCTGTAAAAAGGGAAGTAAATTAATTAAAATATTAAACTTTCTTATAGCTTATCTATCTTTATATATGTACTCTTGATAAGGCGGTTCATCTATCACTCACATACACTGTTCTTCTTCCTTCAATACTTAGCGAAAATTTCTCTCTTGCAAAACCTCTCCATCTTCAAAAATCTCTCTGTTCTTATCAAAATGACACCCAAGTCATCTGTTTTTCTCGAACAAGTGAACTTCCTGAAACCTTATATCCATCAAGACCTTTTTGCTGTACTTGATACCTTCGGGTTTCATAAACTTGACAAGGCATTCGACCTTGTTAGGCGCTGCAAAGGTTTAATCTTTTATGAGTTGTTTCTATCTTTAACTGCTCTATATCATACATGCTATGAAATCTCTCGAGCCTGTACTGAAAATTGTTTTTATCAATTGCATGTATGTGTTCACTTGGACTGTGTTTTAAAATCGTTATAATCTGTAAACTGCTATTGAGCGCTAATACTTCATTGATGGAAGGATAGTGCTCACATCTGTTCTTTGATTACTTTGTAGGATTTCATCATATTATCACCACTCATCCTATCCACTTCTTACCCAAAGAAGTCACTGCCTTCTATCTCTCGTGGCAGGGAGAGAAGGGTGGACATGAAGCAACCGTTAGGGTTAGCAAAGGAAACACCATCAGCAACACCACCTACAACGTCATGAACATCATCAATGATGTCTATAAGTTGAAAGATGAAGGGCTAAGCCTTGGGGAATTGACTGAAGAGCAACTGCAAGAGGCAGTGGAAATGGTGATGGTAGTGCCCATTCACTACACAAACAAGATGTTCCAACGGGCATTAGTCGCACCTGAATTCAAAATTATCTTTGAATTCATCCAACGCATCTTCCTGAACCACAACGGGTCGTATGACCAGGTCACTCCCGAGAAATTCAAGATCCTGGCTGCCATTGTGCTTAACCTTCCGGTTAACTGGAGCAGGATATTATTCGATCTTTTGGCTAAGGAGGCCAAGATGATTATTTTTGTGAAAGGAGGTAGTCCTGGGATCGAGGTGAAGAGGAGCAGCTTAAGGCACTCCACCAAAATCAGCTTTATGCTGGAATCCTTCTTCCCTCAGCACAAGTGGGATACAACTGCAGAGTTCAACACTAGACTGCACTTTCCCAAAGACCAGCACCAGATCGAGATGTCCATGGGCATTTCAGCGAATCTGATTTCTAGGGTGAAAGACCCTGTGCATGCCAATGCACTGATGGAGATGGGTAGCTCTAACCCCATCTGGATCCCACCATCTGGTCCAACAGAGAAGTCCACAAAATCAAAAGTTACAAAGGAGAAAACCATCGAAAGGACTCCCACCAAACGAGTTACCAGGAGGGCAAGTTCAGTTGAGACTGATGCCTCCACAGCAGCACAGCAACCCAAACCAAAAAGAAGAAGGTTGCAGAAACTTTCTGAAGCAGCTCAGAGCCCTGAACCCATCCTTGAAGAAACTGCCACTCCTCAACAGGAGGTTGAGGAAGAGGAAATCTTGATGGCAGGACCACAAGAGGATGTGGCCCCTATCTCATCCTTGGAACCATACCAGATCAAAGATTTCTCTCCAGCTCATACTACAAGTCCATCGTCTGCAGAACATCTAGAGCAGATTGATGAGGAGGTCGAGGGAGAAGAGGAATCCACATATGAGGAGGAGGAATTAAAGAAGGCAGAGACAGTTGTGAGGATGCTGGAGACAGAAGTAGATCACTCTGTCCTTCGAACATTCCCTGGGATTCAACACACCCCAGAAACCTATGACATCGCCAAGCGCCTCAGATTCCTCCTGCTTATCAAGGACAAAGAGTTTTATGTCCTTGATGCCCTTCTCACAACCAGATCCATACATGCACTGAAAATCGAAGAAGCCACCCTACTCAAAATATTCACTGCTTCTTCCATTTCTGAGCTAAGGGAGACATACAAACCAGACATCCTTGGTATGTCAAAGTTTGAAGCAGACGAACTACAGATCGACCTTCGATCTGAGTATGAAAAAGCAAACATGCTGGAGTTTTATGACAGCATTGAGGAAGGAGTTGCAGCGGCAGTAAGAACTGAAGCTGAACCATCTGATGCTCACCAACCGGGTGCAGCAATGACAGAACAAAAACCAGATCAGCACATGGCTGATGCTGGAGAACAGACAGTGACACCCATTGCACAGGCTGAGGGGGAACCAGCCCAGCAAAGCACAATTCAAAGTGTAGTAGTTGATCAGCCACAAGCAGAACATGAGCCTGCTGGACAGAGGGTTGGGGGCAAACTTACTGATGACTTATATACCCTTGCTGTTGCAGCAAAGATGGATGAATATGTGGAGATGACCACTCTGGAAGACATATTGATGACCCAGCATCAATCCCTGTCTAATGCTCAAGTGAAAGAACTCATATCTGACAAGGTGGACCAGTACATGTATGGAACCCTCTCCACCGTACAAGATGAGGCCATCCGCATTCTCACAGAGTTCAACAACCACTTGAAAACTCACGTTGATCAGGTTGACTCTGATTTGAGAATGATATGTAGACTAAGAATTGAAGAGCTGAGTAAAAAGATGGATGATGATCGAGCTGCTGCAGAAGATTGATCAGACTCTTTTTACAACGGAGCTCAAGGTCAAGGAGATATACAAAATTGTGACTGAATTTGCAAAGCATGAGAAGGATATGGTGCATGCAATTGTAAAGGAACAGACTGATGGTATAACTGCTAACGTGATCAAAGAAGCTAATGCTGAGACCAGAGCACAGTTTAGAAAGTTCAAAACAGATGGGAAGAACTTTGTAGAAAGAAAACTGTGTGATCTGGGCTACCCTACCAAGACAATGATAGATTCTTACTTCGATGAAATTAGCCTTATTAAAGTCAACCAAGAGGAGATGACTGCCAATATGGCCAAAGCACAAGGATCACTCCAAAAGCAGATTGACGATTCAAATCTCAACATCACGTCACTGCTTACACAAAGGATTGAGGCAGACAAGGAAGCTAAAGCAATGAAAGAAGAGATCACCTCCCTCAGGGCACTCATCAATATGATTGTTGATGATGTCGAAAAGGAGGAAGGGCCTGGGAAGGGAAAGAAGGCTGCAGCCATGAAAGGGAAGTTGAAATCTGCCGAGCAACAGATTGCACCAACAACAGCACCAACACCAGACCAACCCAGTCCACCATCTATTCAAGCCCAGAAGGTGTCCATCTCTTCCTCCAGCAGATCAAGTCACTCCCAACACCCAAAGAAAAAGAAATGCTCTGGATTTGGTTGGCCTTCTGCTCACATCAGAACAACGAGAGAAGAGACCAACTGGGTCCCAGATCATTTAAAGGATGGGTGGGAAGGACTTAAAAACGCTTTTATCATGTGCCGCTACTTCCTAAGAGAGCCTGCATACTGCGAGGGGACACCCAATGAGGCTTTCAACCGTTATCTGGATCTAAATGACGCAAGAGACTTGGTTGAGAGAATAAGAGAAGCTGCAGCGAAGGCACAAGTCCAAATAACTGCCCCAGAAAAAGAGTTCAGAACGTGCCCAACAATACCAGGGACTGATCTGCCTGACAAGACCTTCTTGCTCACCTTTATAAACCAGCTCGCGGAGAACAGAGGGTATAAAGTTGATGCTGAAGACCCAGACTACATAAGAATGAGAGAAGGTGTCTACGAAAGTGTGCAGTTAATCTCGGATGAAACCAGGGTGAAAATGAAGAAACAACAAGAGGATAAAAGGAAGAGCAGATAGTTATATCTTTTCATATCATTACAATATGTAATTCCTGTTTTTGCCTTGATGTACTATAATCTGCCTTGCATCTTAGATATGAAAGTTCTTTGAAAGTTTCTGATGACAAACTCTTATTGTCCAGAACACATATAAATTGCTTTTAAATCGTTATAACCTAATAACGAATCAATCTGGTCTTCAAACCAGATCACTCTTATTATATTATTAGGACATTATTGTAAAGTGTGGTTACGACATCATCAAAAAGGGGGAAATTGTTGGTAACCCTAATATATTTAGTTTTGACGATGATCCTTCGAAACACACTTAGCTGTTTTTGAATTTAAACTGTTCTACGTGTAAAACAGATCACTAGATATAAAGTGAATCCTGTTATAGAACAGATTAGGAGATGACTTGAAAATGTAAAGGAAACATTCCTATAGAAGTCAGTCTCAAAAATAGTATAGGATGAAGGTCAAGATTTCACGCCAAAAAGGAATGGATCTGCTGTAACAGACAGCGACCAGATCGATATTTACAGCGAGGCACCAGATTGATAGAGTCATCAAACCACCAGATGACATCATCCTACACATCATACCATCTTGCCACGTCGAGATTGAAGTCTATCCAACAGGGATTGGAAAGAAAATCTCTGATTGACATAAAGATGGAAAGAAACCGTTGGCAATTTGCTTTCAATAAACTGAAGATTGAGTCAATGTTTCTTCAAGGCAAGAATAGATATGATGGATATTATTGATTGGCAATATACCATCAATCTTACGCCAATCAACAAACGGCTAGAATTTTTCTAAATTCAATGCCTATATATATTTGAAGTTCAAATCTGGACAATATATAGACAACGTACGCGAGCTATACTATCAATATACATCCAAGTTATCAACTCTGATCCAGACTTAGAGCTTCAAGACAATTGTGATTCTACATCATACCAACCCACCTCGATTCAAGTCTGTCTTATCGAGAGAAAGGAGATCACCCTAGTTTTGACCAGATCGTGGACGTAGGAATTTCCCGAACCACGTTAAACAACTGTGTTCTTTACTTTCCTGCATTATTAATTTTAGTTGTTTATTATTCTAACCTTCTGCACTATCATATAAATCTGCATCTCAATCAATCTGCTTAAAAATCTGGTTAATTCCTAAGGTTTTCTCATCAAGAGCACTCACTAAATCCACCATTATTCCGCACACACAACGCTCAGAAAGTAATAAGATCACTCTTATTATTAGCTAAGTGTTTTCACTAAAAGAGCAATCTGTATGGACTAAACTGGTATTGATCTGTGTATCAATCTGTTTAGTCATTTGCCGGGCAAATTTCTTATACAGAATAGCCTGAAATCTCTGATATTTTGTCAAGTAAACTGAAAAGTTTGTATTTGGTGTATTCACCCCCCCATACACCAAACCTTGCTCTTTCGGGACCAATAACGGTTATTGCAAATGATGATCAATCTGGAAATCTAAATCCAGAAGAAAGACCAGAAGAGAATCCATTTCAGGCTTCATCAACAGTTCACACTGAATTTGAGGAACCAACAGATCAACCTGATCCTGAGATATCTGATGAAGAGATGACCAGGAGAAGGAGATGGATACAAGATCATCCACCAGAACAGATTGTTGGGAACCCAACAGATCGTGTGAAGACAAGAAGAATGCATGGAGAAAGTGCCTTGTTAAGCTGTTATCTCTCTCGCCTTGAACCATCTGATGCTCATAAAGCGCTACAAGATGCAGATTGGATAACAGCAATGCAAGAAGAACTCAATGAGTTCAAGAGAATTGAAGTCTGGTATCTCGTGGATAGACCCAAACACCAAGGAGTAATAGGTGTAAAGTGGGTATTCAAAAATAAACGAGATGAGAAGAGTGAAGTAGTCAGAAACAAAGCCAGATTGGTAGCTAAAGGCTATAATCAACAAGAAGGCATTGATTTTGATGAAACATTTGCACCCGTGTCAAGATTAGAAGCAATTAGGCTATTTTTAGCATATGCTGCACACAAAAGGTTCAAGGTATACCAGATGGATGTCAAAAGTGCCTTCCTAAATGGTATCCTTGAAGAAGAAGTCTATGTGGAACAGCCACCTGGATTTGAAGAAGCAGATGCAAATCAAAAAGTATACAGACTGACAAAAGCAGTCTATGGTCTAAAACAAGACCCTAGAGCTTGGTATGAGACCTTATCTACATTCCTACTAGAATCTGGATTCAGAAGAGGATCAGTTGACAAGACACTTTTCATCATCAAAGTCAAAGAGAATATCCTTCTAGTTCAGATCTATGTAGATGATATCATATTTGGATCTCAATCCACCTTTTTATGTGCTAAATTTGCTAAACTTATGAAGAATAAGTACCAAATGTCCATGATGGGGGAAATGAGTTTCTTCCTAGGTTTGCAGGTCAAGCAGCTACCAGATGGCATCTTCATAAATCAAGCCAAATATATTCAAGATCTACTGACAAAATTTGGGATGAAAAACAGTAATCCAGTAAAAATCCCAATGCAGACCAATGGGAAAATTGATCCTGATCCAGAGGGAAAACTAGCTAATATTACTCAATATAGAGGGATTATAGGATCACTACTCTACCTAACTGCTAGTCGACCTGACATCACATTTGCAGTAGGAGTATGCGCGAGATATCAAGCAAACCCCAAAGAGTCTCACATGGAAGTAGCTAAGAAGATATTAAGATATCGTAAGGGAACAGCCCATGTAGGATTATGGTACCCATGTGAAGACAACTTTGAGCTAACTGGATACACAGATTCAGACTATGCTGGATGCAAACTAGATAGAAAGTCAACATCTGGTACATGACAGTTTTTAGGAAATAAACTGATCTCTTGGTTCTCAAAGAAGCAGACATCTGTTGCCACATCAACCACAGAGGCAGAATATATGGCTGCTGGAAGTTGTTGTGCACAAATACTGTGGTTAAGACAACAGCTTAAAGATTATGAGATTGATGTCAAAGAAATACCCATTTTCTGTGATAGCTCAAGTGCTATAGCTATCACACAGAACCCTATCTTGCATACCAGATGCAAACATGTAGATGTGAGACATCATTTTATAAGGGATCATGTTGAAAGAAAACATGTACAGATCGAAAAGATACACACTGAAGTACAGAGAGCTGACATTCTCACTAAAGCATTACCAGAAGAAAGGTTCAAGATGCTTTGTGGTAAATTAGGTCTATTAAATCTTGAAGACAGGACCAGATTATCATAGATCAAATCAAGTTCAAAAATTCCAACAAGGAACTTGAACCAGATCGATACAAACAAGATTGATAAAAACAGGTCATTCCAACTGGGAATTGACACCAGATCATTCAAATAAAAGATTGATGATCAGATTTTTCAAATTCCAACCGGGAATTATTAGCAGTTAATCACACAAGATTAATGTTCAAAACTTGAAAGTGGCATAAACAGATCGATAGCATTAACAAACAGTTCATTGATTGGGAGATCTATTTGGACCAGATTACTAGATGCCACGTGGATATTAATTAATTATATTCCGATTACATGGTCAAGGGGGAAAGTCAACAAGATACGGCGATTTTGTCATAATTCCTATATCTAATACTGACATAAATATACCTAATCTTTTATTTTTGATGATTAAGTACAGTGTTTGGGAAACGTGATCGAGGAGATATTTACCAAATCAAGGAAAAGGAAAAAGTGATGGCTACAAAAACAACGCGCCACACTACAACCGTAGGATCAAGCGCGTATATCGTACGCAGAAATGAAAAGATAATAGACCTTACGCCTATAACTCAAGAAGCGGGAAAAAGCTGAAAAAGGGGAGTAAATCAATTAAAATATTTCTCTTTCTTATAGCTTATCTACCTTTATATATACTCTTTGATAAGGCGGTTCATCTATCACTTACCTATACTGTTCTTCCTCCTTAAAACTCTTAGCAAAATTTTCTCCATTCCAAACTCTCTATATCTTCAAAAACCAATATGATTTTATCAAAATGGCACCCAAATCTTCACTATTTCTTGAGCAAGTGAATTTCTTGAAACCGTACATTCATCAAGATCTCTTTGCAGTACTTGATACCTTCGGTTTTCATAAACTGGACAAGGCCTTCGACCTAATTAGACGCTGCAAAGGTTTAAATTTTTTGAGTTGTTTCTTAATTTTAACTGTTGTATATCTTGAATATTCTGAAATTTCTCAACTCGTATTGAAAATTTTATCTATTTGCATGCATATGTTCACTTGTACTATGGTATAGAACATTATATTCTATAATCTGCTATTGGGCACTTATACTTCATTGATGGAAGGATAGTGCTCACATATATTGTCCTGATTTCCTTGTAGGATTTCACAATATAATCACCACACATCCTGTCCACTTTCTGCCCAAAGAAGTTGCTGCGTTTTATCTCTCGTGGCAAGGGGAGAAGGGCGGAAATGAAGCCACTATCAGAGTGAGCAAGGGTAGCACCATCAGCAACACCACATACAATGTAATAAACATCATTAATGACGTTTACAAGTTAAAGGATGAAGGTTTCAGTCTGGGAGACATAAGCGAAGAACAGCTTCAGGAGGCTGTAGAGATGGTGATGGTTGTACCTATCCGCTACTTGAACAAGATGTTCAACAGAGCCCTACTCGCTCCCGAATTCAAGATAGTTTTTGAATTCGTCCAGAGGATCTTCTTGAACCACAATGGCTCTTATGACCAGGTCACCCCCAAGAAATTCAAGATTCTGGCTGCTATCGTGCTTAATCTGCCAGTGAATTGGAGCAGAATCTTATTCGATCTCTTGGCAAAGGAGGACAAGATGATCACTTTTGTGAAGGGAACGAGCCCTGGGATAGAAGTAAAAAGGAGCAGTCTGAGACATTCCACAAAAATAAGCTACATGCTGGAATCCTTTTTCAACCAGCACAATTGGGACTCTGGTGTGGAATTCAATGATCGATTGAGATTCCCAAAGGATCAGCACCAGATTGAAATGTCAATGGGCATTTCTGCTAACTTGATTGCAAGGGTGACAGACCCTGTTTTTGCAAATGCACTAATAGAGATGGGAAGTTCCAACCTGTTGGACCCGAAAGAGCAAGGTTTGGTGTATGGGGGGGGGGGGGGAATACACCAAATACAAACTTTTCAGTTTACTTGACAGATTATCAGAGAGTTCAAGCTATTCTGTATAAGAAATTGCTCGGCAGATGACTTAACAGATTGATACACAGATCGATCACAGTTAAGTCCAAACAGATTGCTCTCTTAGTGAAAGACACTTAGTAAATAATAAGAGTGCTCTTATAACTTTCTGAGTGCTCTTATAAGAAAACCCTTTTTAAGGATAGTCAGATCGTTAAGCAGATTGATTGATATGCAGTTTTATATGATAGTGCAGAAGGTTAGAATAATAAACAACTGAAAGCTAAAGATGCAAAGAAGTAAATGACACAGTTGTTTAACGTAGTTCGGGAATTCCCTACGTCCACGATCTGGTCCAAACTAGACCAGATTATCCACTACTAGGATACTCTGCTTCTTTATACTCGTGGAGAACGAGTCACATGTATCAATCAAAACTAGAGAGATACTTATGCACGAAGTAAGGGTCGTGTCCCTTTACAACATATTACCTCTACGTTACCACTAGAAACCTACTAGCTAGCAAGGTGATCTGCTTCCTCTCGACCAGACAGACTTCAATCGAGATGGGTTGGTGTGATGTAGAATCACAGTTCTTGAAGCTCTAAGTCTGGAACAACGATGATAGTTTGAAAGTAAAATTCAATGTAGCGCACGCGTGTCTTGTGTATTTCTAGATTTTGAACTTCGATCTTATGTAAGCATTGAATTGAAAATTCTAGCCGTTGTTGATTGGCGTGAGATTGATGGAATATTGCCAATCAATGATTTCCATCATATCTCTTCTTGCCATGTAGAGTGTGTTGACTCAATCTTCAAGATATGGAAAGCAGATTGCTAACAATCTCTTTCCTTCTTTATGATCTATCGAAGATTCTCTTTCCAATCCCTGTTGGATAGGCTTCAGTCTTGACGTGGCAAGAGTATATGATGTGTAGGATGATGTCAGCTGGTGGATTGATGATTCAATTGATCTGGTGCCTCGCTGCAGATATCGATCTGGTCATCGATCTGGTCGCTGTCTGTTACAGCAGATCGATTCCTTTTAGCGTGAAATCTTGACCTTCATCCTATACTAAGTTGAGATTGAATTCTATAGGAATATTTCCTTTATATTTCAAGTCATCTCCTAATCTGTTCTATAAC
>JAPKLX010000854.1:16587-38754 GCA_026898415.1 Leonotis leonurus | reverse complement strand
AAAAAAAATTAAAACAATGAACATATTACACATTGAACCGAAACAGTATGTAGCCGAGTCGAGGTTTCCTCTCTCTGCAAGACTGGAAACGCCAAGGTAGTGATCCTTCAAATTGGCGGGCAGTCTCCAAAGATGGAACGGCTTCGTCTCGGAAGGTGTCAACATCGTGGACCGACCGAGCTCCAGCGAAGTGGACAGAGCACGGACATAGCTTATAGATGCAAAAAGACATAATATATGCAGCAAGATGCAAGTGTGTGCACAGTGTTGTGTGTCTAGAGTGCAGGCAGAGGACCCTATTTATAAGGCTAGACCACCCATGGTGCTAAGGCCGCATGTTGAGGTCGCGTCCGAGGCCCAAGTGTCGAAGCCCAAGAGCCGAGGCCCAAGATCCGAGCCTAAAAGCCAAGCCCAAAGCCGAGCCCAATCGGCCCACGGTCTGCGGGCACGGGAACAAGAATTAATGTTCTTCAATCATCAATGTGGGACAAGAATTAATTCTTACATTAAGATTCTTAATTCTTACATTAAGAATCTTAATCACATAGCTCCCTTCCTCAAGTGACATTCTTTAAACAATTATTTCTCACTCACCGGGAATCGATTTTGAGAAATTAATTATACTACGATCATCTACTTCCAACGTATATCGATCTTGGTTCATTTAATTATTTTCAATTAAATGTCACGTCACTTTAATATTGAGTCAAACCTCGTTGACCTTCATATATAATTAATATATATATATATATATGTGTGTGTGTGTGTGTGTGTGTGTGTGTGTGTGTGTGTGTGTGTGTCTGATTCCTACAATTCCCCACATGTGTGGAAATAACCCATATGCAGATGCAGATACAAATTATGTCCTCATGAAGTGTCAAAGTATTAGGATATGTGGTTTGTAGCCTTGAACCTTCCATAGTTGGCACATTTGGATACACAGGCGGATTAGTGGCGTTATGCTTTGAACTATTCATCCACTGCATGCACCGTGACAATGATGTCAACACCTTTAACATTTCAACATTGTTCGTTCTTACGTTTTGTGTCCATTTCTGGCCCTGGACACCTCTTTGGATTCATAAATATTTGTATTAAAGGTTCTCGCAAATATACAAGGTCAATTGCACGTAGCAAGTCAACCCCGGTCGAATCTCAACGGAAAGCTTAGCAGGGCGATTCTAATCCTAAGTGTTATCGAGAACATATTAATATAAATCCTAAACACTCTATTCGTTAATAAGCATGAGAAAATAAGACATAAAATAAATAAAAAAAACAATAAAAGGATGAGATTCCGGATTCAAGGGCCTAGAGTTAAAAAAAAGTCTAAAATTAATTAAATCATGCTCCTAAATTCATGCTATTGTTCGTTCGTTAAGGACTTATTAATAGTTAGTCTAATTAATTACTTGCGTATTTTTAATTAGACAGTAATCACGACTCACATATTAGATTACCCTAAGAAAAATTACTCGATTATGAACAATGATTCGTAATAAATAAATGATTTCCTAGAGTTGCTTAATTATTAACTTTCGAATTCAATAATTAAGCCGCAATTCTAACTTACATATTTGAATCACACAATAGGAAAACAACAAATCAATAACGAAAATAATTCATACGTCTTCGATTTGGAATTATTAATGATTTAACAAATTTCTATTTTGGAATTATCTCTCGATCTCAACCAACAAAAAATTAATTAAAAACGGTGATCAATCGTCTCAATTAAATAAGCACAAGTTAAATCACAAAGCGCGAATCAAGAACAATCAATAAATAATTTAAGAAATTCTAAACTCTAAGTATAGAATGACAATTCAATCCATAAGAACCATCAAAGATAAAAATTAAATAAAACTTACTAAGATAGAATCTTGGATTGAGCGTCAAACTCCCCCAAACCTTCGTCCCGAGGCAAAATTACAAAGAAATCAAATTATAAAAGTCTATCTAAGGTTCGGAAAAGAGAAAATATAAGTTGGGGATCAAAAGAACGTCCAAAAACAGGGTTTAAATAGCATAAAACGCGTTCAAAAATCACGTCCAGCGCCCGCGGAGGGTCCAGCGGGCGCTGGGATGAAGGTTTTGTACCGGCCGAGTCACAGGTTCAGCTGGCGCAGGGGGCTCATCGGCCGTTGGCCCCCTGGCGCTAGCCCTCGCGCGCAACGATTTTGTTTCGGTCCGTTCTCCCTCGTTTGAACTTCGATTCTGGATCCGTTTACGGCTACAAACTCCTATCGAGATGAACTTTAATTCTATATAATCAAATCTTCATTGTTACAATTCCATTTCATGTCAATTTCCACACCAAACAACCTACATGCAATTACGAAAATCAGGCGTAAAAATGAACCAAAATACAAAATAAAATAAACCTAAAGCTATGAAATGAGACTCGAAATGTTGAGTAGTCAGTGACTGTTGACTCGGCGTGGTGCATAGCCGCTGGCGCTGGCGAGTAAGGGGTGCGCGAGGTCAACGGTCGCCGAGTGTGCCGCGGTCTCTGACTTTACCCTCGTCAAATCCGTCCTATTTTCTTCCGCGAATTGCGTTCGACTCGATTTTCTCCCAACTCAATGATACCTACGAACATAGAAAAATACCAAAATTAAATAAAGGACTCACAATAAAATAAAATAAAAAATTGAAAAACGGGAAAAACGAGCGTGGGTTGCCTCCCACGAAGCGCTTTATTTTACGTCGTTAGCTTGACGAGACCACTCAATCAGTCGGGAGCGTAAGAATTGGGGTTTGACTCCACAACTTCGGGCATGCAGTCATTCTCGATGTAAGATCTCACCCGATGCCAATTTATTTTAAATGGCGGCTTCTCCTTCTTTAAATGTGGTAGGTCACCCTTTGATGGTAGGATTTTTCGGAGAATGATCCACCCTCTCTTAGGGGGTTTGATCTTATTGTGAGGCGTTATGGGTTTCATGATTGGACGCATAAGGGCTCCCGCATAAGTGGGTGAATGAGCGTGACAAGGTACGGTGTTTGAATGCCTCGGTTTCAGTGTAGAATGTGTACTTGGACGAATCCAATTTCGTTTAGTGTCTTGTACTCCTTAAAGTACCGTCACACGATCGGTCTCTTTATGTTTGGTCTTGTCGATATCTTGGTTGACTTCCTTTATTTCACTAAAATCCTGTAATGTAGGTTCCTCAAACAATGGATTAGTGAATTTAATTGAACATGCATCGATTAAGTCAACTGAGGTCGTGGGGTGGTCTTGTTGTGTGGAGAATGATACTTCCTCCTAGAGGACAGACATTGTAATGGCACCATTTTTGACATCTATGATGGTATTCGTGGTAGCCATAAAAGGTCGTCCAAGGAGTAGTGTATGCTCGACTCCATTTTCATGCACATCCCCTATCTCAAGAACAACAAAATCAATGGGAACGATTAATGGACCAATTTGAACAAGCACATCTTCAATTATTCCTTTAGGATGACGAATCGATCTATCCGCTAATTGTAAACTCATGCTAGTATGTTTTAAATCTCCTAGACCAAGTTGTTTAAAAATAGAATACGGCATAAGATTTATTCCTGCTCCTAAATCTAACATGCCAGAAGCTACCTTACCGTTACCTAACATGATATCAATAACGAAGCTACCTGGATCGTGTCATTTAGGAGGTAAAGACTTTTGCATGATTGTGCTTGCTACCTCGGAAATAGTCACCAACTCTTTATCATCAAGTCTCTTCTTTGTTGATGTTACTTCTTTGAAAAATTTGACGTAAGATGGAATATCTTTGATCATCTTGAGAAGTGGGACGTTCACCGTTACTTTTGATAGTAACTCATAAAGGTCCGCGATCTGCTGGTCGCTTTGGTCTTTCCTTGACCTACTGGGATAAGGAATAGGCGGGATATATGGATCGACCGCCTTATGGAGCTCTTCGTAGGAGTGCTCTTTTTCCACTTCGGGTGGTAATTTGTCCATCGTGTCGATCTTATAATAAAATCTCATCTCCATCTTCTTATCCACCATCTTACCATCCCTTAGAACGGACACAACTTGCACTTGATGGGGTTGTTGGCCTTGGGCAGGAATTTTGTCCGTTTGTTGGCCTTGCTACAATTGATTGACAGCGCCAGAAATCTGCCCTATAGCCGTCTCGAGGCGTTTAATGGAGGCATCTTGAACCTCTCGAACCTTCTTGCTCTCTTGTATGAACGCGGCAAAACTATCATCAATTGATGATTTTTGAGGAGGAGCAGGTGGATATTGCGGCATCGATGGAGGATAAAATTGTTGTTGCGGTAATGGATAGAACTGTTGTTATGGCGGTGAAGGATAATATGACTGCTGCTGACATTGATAGTGAGGTTGAAAGTTCGGATTAGGGGGGCGTCGGTTTTGGAAATTCTATCCTCCTTGAGCTTGCGGCTTCCACTCCGTATTTGGATTTCTCCAACTATTTTGTTGAGGGGGAGATTGCGGTGTGAATTCTTGAGCGGCATAGACCTCTACTTTGTCTTCGGTCGTCATCTCTCCCATGTGTTGACAAACGTCCACCGTGTGGCCAAAATCGCCACAAATACCGCATGGCTCAAGTGCATTTTGTTGAATGGATGGTGGTAGGGGTCTATTCATCTTCAATTCTTGTAACTCCCTCATCATATCCGCCATTTGTTTCTTGAGATCGGGGCTCATAGTCACTGCGCTGGCTTCCATTCGTCTCGGGCGTGTGGATTTCTGATGCGAACTTGCAGCTAGGGTCTCGAAGATTTTGTTCATCTCTTCCGCCGTCTTGACTGCAATATTTCCTCCCGCCGAACTGTCCACCATGAATTGAGTGGTCTGGAGCAAACCATCATAGAAAAATTGACAGAGCATCTCCAGTGTCATTTGATGGAAAGGACACTGTTGAAGTAGCTCTTGAAATCTCTCCCACGCCTCAAGGAATGGCTCATCGTGTGCTTGTGCGAAATTCATTATTTTAGTACGTACCGCTTGAGTTTTGTGATGCGGATAGTACTTCAACATGAATTTCTCACAAGCAGATCCCCAAGTGGTGACTGTTCCGGATGGAAGAAATAAGAACCAAGATTTGGCCCTATCCTTCAATGTGTAAGGGAAACACTTCAATTTGAGTTGATCCTCCGTCAGAGAGTGAAGCGGAAAAATCTGCACCACCGTGCAATATTCTCGGATGAACGTCAAAGCGTCTTCACTCGGGATTCCATGGTACGTCGGAAGTAGTGATTGATGGTGTGGCTTCAACTCATAGTTTTGGACTGCGGTGTCGAGAACGATCGCTGAAGTAGAAGTTGTCCCGAACTTGGGCCTAGTGAAATCTCCCATATAACGCGGCCTCTCGTCCGCTCTCTCATTGGCCATCTCTTCGAATAAACGCGGAAGCGAAAATTCATCAATGTGCTCAATGTCTTCTTCTATGGAGGCTAGGATAACACATTTCCGGTTTATGTTATCAATGAAGGGCGTCAATGGCTTTCTAGCACTGCGGCGACCTTGCATAAACAACACTGGACAAAAACGTTACGCGTACCACAATGTAGAAGAAGAAAGTAAACATAGTAAATAGAATAAAATAAAAGGAAAAATAAAAAGAAAAAGAAAAAGAACAATGAATTAAATGGCCTAAAGTCTTCCTCGTCAATGGCGCCAAAATTTGTTTCAACTTATTTTAAACTTTCAGTACGTGGCGTTGTTTAGACCTGGCCCACTGTCCGATAAAGGGACTCAGTAACGGGTGCGAGGAATATTTCCAGCCGATATACTTCCAATTTATTTTATTAAATTGCTCGCAAGAGAATGAGTTCGTTATAGATTAATAAGTTGACCCTAGTTGTATTCTCAATGAAGGCTTAGCAGGGCGATTATATTCTTTGTTCGTAAAAACGGAAAGCAATTAAAAAGAGTTTGCTTTGGATTTTTATAGCTAGGCGAAGAAAGTAAATAAGAAAGCAATTAAAATCTAAACTAAGAACGAAAATTAAATCTAATCTAGGAAAGTAAAGAACTTGAAGTTTGAAGACGAAAGAAGAACGGAAAGAAATCTGGAAATTAAAAGCGATGAAAGGAATTGAAAGCATAAAACGAAACAAACGATAAAAGTAAATAAAAAAAGCAATAATTAAAGGGAAAGAAACGAACTTGAATTAATACTTGAAGTACGTCTGGAGAAGACAATGAAAATCTGGAAATAACGGTGTTCGAATGTTGAAACGGCTAACTCCAAAACAAAGAACGGAACGAAAAATCCTATCTAGAATGCTAAGTCTCGACCCTTGATTGCGGGATTGAGACGAACTAAAAATAATGAAAATATGCTGGAAAACTAGTCTAGGAATTCGTGCCAAAAGGAGTCGCGACGAAGTGCAGAGAATTGCGATGTATCGAATGAATGGCACGACGTGTCTTTTATAGCGAGAGGAAACTCAGCGGTCTTTGGAAGTCACCGGGCGCTGACTAGGGTTGTTCCGAGCGGCGCTAGGGTTCGTTGCAAACGGCCCGCGCGAAAAACGGGGGGTCAGCAACCGCTTAGATAGGTCAGCAGCCGCTGACCAGTGTGCCGCGGCCTGGCACGGCCGCGGGCTCACGGCTGGCTCGGCGCTGGCTCAGTCTGGCTAGTCAGCGACCACTGATCATGGTCAGCGGCCGCTGACACAGTCTGGCGCGTGTCCTCTCGGCCGCTGGCGTGCAGCTGGCGCGGCGCTAGCTCGGTCGCTGACATGCTCTTCGGCACACTTCTTCGTTTTCTCATCTTTTCTCATTTCTTTTCCACTTGTGACACTCATTTAGGCCCATAATCCTGAAACATAAAATGAAACATAAATCGGGCCAAAACATCACGGAACGAGGGAAAATAATACGAATAAAGCTTCAAAAAATCTAAGTTTAGACGAACAAAATGAGACTAAACAACCCCTCCACACACAAAACTTTGCTTGTCCTCAAGCATAACTTAGTATAAACTATCGCTAGGGGAAATTTCTAATCATGGTATGTGTTCTTGACAAGACTTCAAATCGTTCCAAAATTTATCATCATATCATCACATTATGTCACATAGAGATCATAGAAGTAAATAAACCATCTAGACTAGATTATAATCAATTCGAATAATGCAAAATAATGATGCATAAGATGTTATTGAGATCATATAATCGGCTAGAGTTTTTATCCATCTTAAATAGCGTATCTTTATCTTTTCTTTACTTTCTTTCAACATGAGGAATATTAAGGACAATATTCACCGGGTGAGTACTCCGAATGATCGGATTTTTCCGGTGTGGTTTCCCATACCCATCTCTTTTATAAATTTATATTTTTGATTTTAAGAGAGTGGGGTAGAATCCTTTTTGTATTCCTATATTGTAAGAAGTTTTAAGAAAATCACTTAGAACGATGTCAAGTTATATGGTCATTGTCGCGAGGTATGAACAATTAGGGGTTCCCTAATGTATCCTCACGCGGTTTTCCGTGCTCATGGTTCTCATAGGAGCAGAGACCTCTTGACAAAGTTCATTTAATAAAACACGGATACGCACAAGTGGTCATAAACAACTAGCAAATTGAATCAATCAATTTATATCATCATGCATCACTATTTTAATCATTCTACTAAGATCTACAATCCGGTCATAATGTTCTACACTTTCTTAGTTCATCTACGTTTTACAACATAAATCAATTCCAATCAATCAAGGAATTTAAATCATGTCGCATCTCAAACATGAATCATGCTTCGGTTCACCCACGATGTATAAAGACTAAGTAGCTCAAAAATAATCAAAATTTTGCATGCTCACAAGACACGAAAATAAAACGACGAATGCACGCATAAAAAGACACCCCTCCCCCTCCTACAAAAATAGAACAATGCCCTCATTGTGGAAAGTAGAGATCTAAAAAGTAGGGATAGAGAAACATCCCTGAAATGCGGCATTCGGGACAATAAACGGAAAGAAAACCTGCAAACATAAACTCAGAAACAAAGGGGAAAAACAAAAGTTAGCCGAAAGACACACTCACACGAAAAGGAAAAGAAAGCAATAAAGGTACCTCAATAGTGAGACAAAGGCTCACTGTTGGTCGGGAGGAGGATAAGTGGGTGCACCGCCAAGGGTCCAAGAGGACCATTGTTGTTGCATCTCCTGGAGCATTTAGAAGCCCATTTACTCCGCAATTTAGACAAAAATGGAATTGTGATGTTGGGGTCTTGGGTAGAGACGAGGATATTTTAGTAGGGAAATTAACGCCCCAATATGGGCCCCAGCTACACCTTCGTAATTCCAAATCCCCGGATTCGTTACAGTTCCTCCTGTGATACTCCAACCCAGGGATCGTGAATTGCTTGATCCTTTGTAATTTCTCCCTCCTTCTACTTCATTTATTCGGTCTTTTTTTTTGAGCAGGAATCACAGCCTTATCTTTCCTAGGAACAGCTTCTACGACAATAGATAGGGGTCAGGTTTATTTGGTAGTCGGGTTTGTTCCTCCATCGCCTGGTTCTGAGCTTCCCAGTGTTGTTGATGTGTGTCGAGGCGAGTATGGAGGCCGCGGATGTCAAATCGCATCTCGCGTATCTCCGTGGTGATCTCAGAAGTGAACTGCTCCCATTGAGCGTTCCATTGCGGTTGAGTGCCCCATTGAGATTGGGAACCCCACTGAGATTGTCCGCCCCATTGTGACTGGGTACCCCATTGAGGTTGGGTACCCCATTCGGATCTTCCGGCAGTGTCCACGTGGTCATAGCCAAGCCAAGCGGCGTCGGCCTCGTCCTCGGCTTGCTCGTCCTCCTCATGCTTGGATTGAGCTTCCTCATTATCCTCCATATGTGCATCTCCCGCTTCCTCATTGAGCGTTTAGATAGCGTCGCACGCAATTCCTCCGCTCTTGTGGCACTAACTCAGTGCGAGAAAGGGCGAATGGTGCACCCCGCAATTCATTGATGTCGATGTACTTTGTGAGGAGTGGCTCATGGTTGGGAGGGCCATTTGTACTTATGAGTTTGAGGTGCAAAGCTAGTGGGGTAGCAAGATGTAGAAGGGAGGCATGGGCCCGCTTCCGCCGTTGAATTGACTGGATGGCCTCGAATATGAAGGAAGACGGACAAATCTTCGTCTTCTTGATAGCACAATGGAGTAGGAAGCACTCCACTGTGTTCACTTTGTTGGCTTGTTCATTGCCCGAGATGGAGTAGGCAATGAACTTGTGGAGGACGCCAATCTCGGGGTCCCGAAGAAAGCCACTGGACATCCCTCCCGATGCACAATTATGAAAACCTGTAAGCTCAAACCAAGCTAGATTCGGATTAAATTCCGGGGGCACCCGATGGAGCCCCGATGTAGGAAATCCAAAGATGGATTTCATCATGGCAGTGGTAATAGTGTGAGAAACACCTCGATAACGGAATTCAAATGATTTAAAATCAGCCGCAACATCAAAAGTGGTGAGAAATTCAAGTCCTAGCTCCCTATAGCCATCAATTTCTAATCTAGCATATTTATCCAACCCAATGTTCTTCAAATAGCGAGTTAATTTAGAGGCAATGCCTAAACTAGACATAAGATCCCAATCTAAGGTACGTGGAAGTGTGAGATCAAGAGAAATAAAATGAGTATAAAGTGTACCCTCTTGATTGGTATAAATTGGAAACGGGGCACCGAAAGTTGGGATGTGGTCATGAACGGGATGAAATTCCTCGTCGCCGTCACCTTGGTGGCTAGATTGCCCCACTTCACTAGTCTTGGACCTTTTTCTCCCCATTGGACTTTTAACAAACACTTGGTGTGCAAAAGTAGAGATGGAATGAGGGTTTGGGGTTTGGGTTGAATTTGTGGATGAAAAGAAAATTTGATTCGATAGAGTGGTAGAGGATGGAAAAGTGATGGTGAATTCATAGAATTGGATGAAATTATGAAGTATGGGAGGAGTAATTGGAGAATTAAGATTGAGAAGGGTTAGGGTTTGGGGAAATTGTGGATGAAGAATGGGGGAAAAGTGGAAGAAATAAGGTGAGATGGGTAAAAGTAGGGGAAATTCAGCCACCTCAGCGGCCGCTGACATGTCAGCGGTCGCTGAGTGAAGTTACGTAAATTGGTGGAGGTGCGTTGGGGGGATTTTATGAGACATAGGTCAGCGGTCGCTGAGTAGTCAGCGACTGCTGACTCGGCGTGGTGCATAGCCGCTGGCGCTGGCGCGGGGCGATGGCGCGTAAGGGGTGCGCAAGGTCAACGGTCGCTGACTTTGCCCTCGTCAAATCCGTCCTATTTGGAACACCTGTCACAATTACGTTAGATAGAGATGCAAAGTTTACATCGAGATTTTGGACTAGTCTACAGAAAGAGTTAAGCACGAGGCTTAACTTCAATACCGTTTTCCATACACAGATAGATGGACAAACAAAAGGGACTATCCACACCTTAGAGGATATGTTGTGAATGGTCGATGTAGACCAAGGCAATATACGAAGCCTATAACAGCAGTTATCAGGCCGCCATTGAAATGGCACTATATGAAGCTTTATATGGAAAGAAGTGTAGATCACCACCCTATCGGGATAAAGTAGGCGAAAAAAGAATTTTAGGGCCTGACACCATTGACGAGGTGATCAAGATAGTAAGAAAAATCAGATGAAGAATACATGAGGCCCAGAATTTACAGAAGTAGTATACGGTTACACGCCGTTCAGAACTGCACTTTGCAGAAAGAGATAAAGTATTCCTGAAGGTTTCACCTTTTAAGGGAATAATTAGATTTGACGTCAAGTGTAAGCTCAGACCCAGATTTATAGGGCCGTATGAAATTCTGGAACGAATAGGCCCAGTAGCATATAAGTTGGCTTGCCACCGAGTTTCGGCATTGTCCATAATATTTTCCACGAGTCGCAACTTAGGATTTAATCATAAATAAGTCATAATAATAACGATAATCGTTCTCAATGAGGACCTCAGCCAGAACGAAAAGCCAGAAGTAATTATAGATCGAAAGATCCATAAATAAAGAACAAAGAGGATTCCATTAATTAAAGTTCTGTGGGGATACCACAGTTATGAGGAAGCAACGTGGGTACTCGAGAATAAGATGAAAGAGAAGTACCCAGACTTATTCCAGTAGAGATGAGCAAATTTCGGGATGAAATTTCTTTAAGGAGGGTAGAATGTAATACCCCGATAATTAAAAACCCGAATAAAAGAAAAATTTATGAATAAACGAGGGATTCAAGATCCGTTGAAAGTTTAAAGACTCGTATTAAAGAATAGAACTCCTAATGTGAGTTAAAAATCATTTCAAAATTTTTTGAGATTGAGAAAGAAACCGAGAAAATTCGGTTTGACGTTTATCGTCATAATTTAAGTTCGAGAACTCGTATCGAAGCAGCGTCTGTTTTTCCATTCAATTATTTTATGATACGGAGATAAGGTGAAAAGTTAATAATTCCGACTTTCGGAAGAATGATGTATTTATCGAGAAATCACTGTTCATCGTTTTGAACGAGACGAGATAATTTTATTATCTTTTAAAGTTAAGTCCGGAATGTTTTTCTAAGAGAGCCGTGATTTTCCGGAATGTTTCCGAGAACATTATTTTATCGAGAAGTCGAGAACCCGGACTATTAGTACGTTATTATATCGGGTTTAATTAAAGTAACCAACTTTTAATCCTAACCTATTATTTTCCTTGGTCCACAATGAACCACGTCATCTTCTTCCTTCTTTCTTCTTTCTTTCTTCTTCTTCTCCTTCTTTATTCTTTCACGTGAGAGAGAGAGAGAGAGAAGTCTCCATTTTTGGAGAGCAAGAGCTTGTCGATTCAAGGTGCAAACGAGCTCCAATTCACGAACCGACTTCGAATACGAATAGGTAACACCTTAAGCTTCGATTCTACGGTTTAAAATTTAGAATTTCTTATTCTTTTTCCCTAGCCAATTTTTCAGATTATTGTCTAGTTGTAAGGGTAGGAAGGCTCGATTTTATGTTGTGTAGCATTATTATTGTTCGTATGACGTTAGAGAACATAGAAACGAAAGAAAATTCAAGAATCGAGGAAAATTAGGCAAAAACGTGACTGTTTTGCTCGAATTATTTCGTATTTTTCGGTTGCGATTTTGAAGATGGTTTCTTCATGAATGTTGTTACTTTACGTGTCTATAATGTTCCTGTGAAATTTCAGATTTATCGGAGTACGTTTGAGTGCCCAAAAGTGGAACGAACCTAGACTGCGCAGTGAAAAACGAAATGAATTCAAAATGTTTGAAATGTTGAAATGTTTGAAATGTTGATTTGTTGTTGTTGTTATGATTTGAGATTGAGTTGGGATAGGTCCGAGTGTAGGAACGAAGTCCTCACTCGAGAGAGAGTTGAATGGGGCAATGTTGATATGAGTTAGATGGTTTACTCGTTTTGGTTAAACGAGGGTTAAGCTTAAATGAACGTAGAGGTCATGTCGAATTTTTTTTCGACCACGTTATGTTCAAAACCTCATAATTCCCTTCTTGTTAGTACTCTTTATAAGACCTACGTTATAAGTAAATGAATTAGGGTTTTCCCAGAATCATTTAAGCCGAGACTTAAGAGTCGAGTAGAATAGAAGTTATTTCCTTTAAGACTCGAATCTTTTTATAAGTTAGCTTGTTACCTGAAGGTCAAGCGTGAGGAGGAGACCGATGAACGAGAAAGTAAAGCAGTAGAAACTCAACCACTTGAAAATCAGGTGGGTTTTACTACAAACTATAATTTTTGCTGTATTAAAGCATAATTATTAAAGTGCAAGTTGAATGAATGATTGGCATGCATAAAATTATTTGTGTTTTATGTGTGATGCCTATCTGTGTTGGCTTGCTAACGTATGTAATCGATCGGATCTTGAGCCATGTGAGCGTACTGGCCAAGGTTAGTGTACACAGAAGCCGTGGACTGTGAGCCCGTTGGGCCGGTTCCTGTGAAGGGATGCGTTTGCGGAAGGTGGCCACCTTCCCCAGCGTAGTTACAGATATGGATAATACAGAAAG
Source organism: Leonotis leonurus (assembly GCA_026898415.1). Lineage (NCBI taxonomy): Eukaryota > Viridiplantae > Streptophyta > Magnoliopsida > Lamiales > Lamiaceae > Leonotis > Leonotis leonurus. Next base: position 25,750 of record JAPKLX010000854.1, on the reverse strand, counting down.
GAAAGAAAACGGTAACGTACCAAGTTTATGAAAGGAAAAATGAATGTTTAGCATACACAAGTTATTTCACGGAAAACCCTCGTATTATATTGTGATGCATGACAAAAAGATAATTATGACGATTTTCGGCATAACCCACTGAGTATTCCAATACTCAGCCCTGCTTGTGTTTCCAAAAACTTGCAGGTTGTGACAGGTGGCTTTGGCGGCGGTGCTGAGAAGAGTTGCTTGGCTGTCAGATGTTTTATTCAGAGTACGAACACATATCTTCATATATGTGTTTCCAATTTAAGTCTTCCGCTGCAACACTCTTTGATAGTGTTTAATGTTCATAGCTTGACTTCATGAACCAGAGCTTTTAAAAACAGTATTTTAGTTCGTATAGCAATTATATTTCTCTTTGACCCTTCGAGGTGGTACCTGGAACTCGTTGGATCTTGGTTAAATAACTAAACTATTTTGCCTATTTAATTACATTGAAGTATTTTTACTCATGTAACTTCAAGTTTCGGTTCAGGTTTGGTTGTCTTCCACAATTATTCCTTTTGTTCTAGTTGCTTTTATCACACCCCGCAGTCACGCCCCAATTAAACTGTCCTTCGGGATTTGGGGGCATGACGCTGCTGCTGACATTGATTTTGAGGTTGAAACTACTCGCCCACTGAAACAACTCGCCCCATCAACTCCAAGTGGCAAAAGGGGAAGCTCATCGGTAGGGGAACCTTTGGCAGCGTCTACGTAGCTTCCAACAGGCACGCGCACTTTACTTTACTCTTCCTCACATTATTTTTTATTTATACTAATAGTTACATTATTTTCAAATATTTCAAACTTGGGTGAACATTGCAGTGAAGTTGAAAATTATCTTTCTTTTTTATGGTTCAATTGAATATTCTTGTAAAGATTGAAAATTTGGCCAAAACCCTTAAATTTGGGTTAACAATATTTTCTTGATGATAGAGAGACTGGAGCTTTATGTGCGATGAAAGAAGTCGAGATTTTGCTTGATGACTCAAAGTCTGCCGAATGCATTCGACAATTGGAGCAGGTACATTTGTCTGTGTCATATAATCATTGGCCCATAAATTCATCAACTCTGCTAAGATTTTGATTTGCATTAGAACTTTAAAATAAGTTCATTACTCCACAAACTTTGCACATTGTCTTATTTTGCACTTAAGGTCGAATTATCCTCAAATGTCCTTTATGATCATTCTGCATCCTCAATCAACTGTTTGCTAAATTAATTTTTATATATATAGTATCAAATTTACAATTGAATATGTTCATGATTAGATTGAGCAAAACCAAGAAAATTGTCAAGTTAGTAATGATTAGAGGATAATCCGACCATAGGCGCAAAATAGACAATGTGTAACATGGATTCACAACCTGATTTATCAGTTGGAATGTTGAACAAGAAAATGGAAAAAGTTTGTGATTATTTACAAACAATGATAACCCAACCCTATATTTTATTCAGCAAAAGCTTCATGCTCTCATTGTTAATCTTTTAATTATTCCAGAAAATTAAGGTTCTCAGCCACCTAAAGCATCCGAATATTGTGCAGTATTATGGCAGTGAAATAGTGAGCAATTTCATTTTTTTTTTCATAAGTCATGTTAATAGGATCGATAATGTTGTAGATGGGTGACAAGTTTGAGTTTATCCCTGCAGGTTGGTGACAAGTTCTACATATATCTTGAACACGTCTACCCAGGTTCAATCAATAAATTTATTCACGACCATTGTGGAGCTATTACAGAATCTGTTATTCGAAATTTTACCCGCCATATTCTCTTTGGATTAGCTTATTTGCATGGCAAAAAAACCATACACAGGTATTCTTCGGCTCATCAATTAACTCTCTTTTTGGAGTTACTATGTGCCTTGCACATTAAATTTATGGATTTGATTTCAATACAGATAAGGGTTGTGTTGTTTTGAATATTATAGATATAAAAGATTGGCTCAACCTAGAGTAACATATAGTTATAATAAACTTAAATAATAGTCATGTAAATAGAAAAACTATAAATTTAACTATTAATGCTTCAAACACTTTTTATATTCTTTATAATACAAGACTAAAGTGAGTCAATAGAGCAGTTGGAGGGAGTAATTTTTTTCTAGTCACTCCATTCACGAAAAAGTGTATTGTGATGAATCAATATAATATTTAAGAAAAAGTTATAAAATGTGTTTTAGTAAAGAAAAACGATGCAAAAAATACAATATATATGAGGTTAAAAATATTGAATGTTTTATGGGATTATATCTAAAAAGAAAACTAATACACTTCTTGTGAACGACCAAATAGGTAAATAAGGGGGATGTATTTGTTGTGGAGTTTGTAGGGGTTTTTATAGACTTTTAAAATCTATATGTATTCAATTCAAATTTTCAAAAGTCTTTAAAAATTCTGAGCTATACAATACGAATTTTAAAAAGTATTTCAAAAATTTTTAGGTATTGAAGAATCTATAAAATTTAATAGTTTATGAATTTCTTTTGATTCTCTTTTAGAAATATAAATAGATTTTACTCTACAAAATTTCTTCTAATCACTATAGATTTCAAAAGATTCTCCCAAAGAAGGGATGACAATTTTTTCTTGTCCAACACAAACCCGTCCAAGCACGACGACAATGGGTCCCCCAAGACCGACCCGATGACATCATGGGCCGGGCTTTGTCCTAAATCTTTAGGCCTGGCATACACAAGTCCGACCCTAATATTTAAATATTTAATATTTAAATTATTAATTTAAAATAATATAAATATTATTATTATTAATGTATAATAAAAATAAATTAATAAACATATTAAATAAAATATATAAGTAAAATAATATAAATACTATTATTTTATTAATCTATAATAAATATAAATTAATAGACATATTTGTCACGCCCGCACTCCACTATGGGATAGCGAAGTCGGGAAAACCGTGACTTGGGAAGGGATTTAAGAAAAATCGGGATAGAAATGGGGTAGTGGAACGAGGAAGAAGGTGATGAAACTTGAACAACAATCTCATAATGAGTCGAATAACTCATCGTACATGATTAACACAAACGGACTTGAGTTTAAGGCTCGATACATAACAACGTAATATGAAGGAACTGAAATCTTAAATGTAATACATAATGATCTCGAACTAGCAGCGGAAAATTTCTTGGATCGCTAAAAGCTCTACATGTGTGAAGACACGTAGAACCCCCAAGAGTCAATTAATAAGAGATCGACAAAGAGCCCGAACGTAGCACTCCTCCTTCATCATCGCTCAACCTGCACATTTATAAATATATGCAGGGCTGAGTACAAGTTGTACTCAGTAGACACATGCCAAATTCGCACACATACAAATATAATTGTCATGCCATTGTAAGTGAAACATAGGGATTTTGTCTCTAAAGAACCTATGTTCACTAAAATCCTTTTGTGAAATCTTAAAGTTCGATCATGATCTAAGTTCTTTAGTAATCTACCATATCTGTAACTTCTTCTTCTTTGTGTCGGGAAGGTGGTCACCTTCCACGAACACCTTGACCGGCCAACCCGCTCGATGACTCACGGTCACTTTAACCGGCCAACCCGCTCGATGACTCACGGTTACTTTGTGTACACTAGTCCTAGTAGGATAGCTATCCCACTGGGACCCGAATTCGATTCTTTTAACTTGACTGAGCAGATAGGTATCATACGAAAATCATAAACATTTTATGGCAGACAATACTTGAAACATATTTTCAGTTCAAATGCTTTTTTGAAATGAAACATAAACTGATACAACACACATAATTTTAGTTGTATAAGAAAGCCTACACTTGATGTATAGGATAGAAAGCCTACCTGGCTCGCTTCCTTTTCTAATTAGATTCGACCTTCTGGCTTAGTACTTCCTCCCAGCGTAACCTTAATCGAGTTTACGAGGTGAGATACTCTTCTGAGTATATAAATTATTTTCTACTTTGAAAGGAAATGACATCCTTATTATTTCAAAAGTTGTTCTCAAGTCTTAACTCGACTAATATTCGAGTGCTTTAATCTTTTCTCAAAAATGTTCTTTTAGGATTTCAAGCCAAGTTATAGTTTATTTAAATCCTAATTTATTTAACTCAACTAATCTAACAATATGTAGTAGAATAATAAAAATTCTTACTTTATATTCTTGTATTGGACTTTAGCATTATCTAGTATTTAACCTAATCCATCAATTAATTCCAAGTGCGAGGAATTATTATCCTTGGCTAATTTGAGAGTTTATTCTTGATCTTTTAACTCGACTATTTTACGAGTTTTGGAGTTGCATTTCTAGAGGTGTCGTTTGAAGATTCCTAATCAAGCTATAGCTTAGAACCTTCTAACCCAATTAATAATTTAAGGACATCTCTAAATTATCTTGATCTTTGAATCAAGATAATTAATTTCTAATTAGGTTAATTAAATCTTAATTATCACACTTCTAGTATGATTTATAATTTAATCATTTCTTATGATTAAATTCTAATCGATCAATTAACTTCTAATTTAATAAGAAATTTCTAATAAATCAATTAGGATTTCTAATTTAGCTTTAAGATTTCACTCTTTAGACTTAGCCCACTTAATTTAAGTTTTGATCTATTAGAATGCTAACTAGTCCATTCTAATTTAATTAAGTGATCCCATGTATTCCTTTGCTAGGTCTATACATATTATTAAGCTGAGCCCAATACATTAGTTAAATCGGGCCCATTAGATTTAACAACCCAGCCCATTCGAATTCTATTAGTTCATCTTATAAGTTCAAATGGGTTTGGCCCAAACTATTTTATTTCTGGAGCCCAACAGGATAATTGTTTGGCCCGTCAAGAGAATTTCGGCCCATACCCGGCCCAAGTTCTAAAGTGTTCTATGTAAATTCCATGCTACCCTAATTCATTTATTTCTTCCCAACCCACACGTCTGCTTGCCTCCTTTCTCTCCCAGACTTCTGCTTTCTTCTCCTTCTTCGCGACACTGCGTCGCGTTTCCTTACCTTCGCCGCATCTCAGTTTTCTGCGCTTCACAGCGTCGCTCGTCTAACCTTCCTTCTCACCCAATCTCTCTCGGCCTCCTACCCCAGCCGTGTACCGACGGCTTCAGCCTCTGATGCCTCTTCGCCATCGCCTTCGCTCGTAGCTACCTCCCGTTAGCCGAGAATCTCCACTCGGCAGCACAGTAGTAGCGATCGGCACTCCTCGTTACTGCCAGCATCAGGGCTCCGCCGCCAACTTCTCCCCTCCCCATTGACAGCGCTCCACCTTAGATAATTTCTCCATTACCTCTTTTTATTAATTCTATTCATTTGTGATTTAATTGCTAGTTATTAAGAGGAGTTCAAGTTTGCAGCTTGATTCCACCCCCTTTACTGACTGATTATTGTTCCTTCTTGTTATGGAGAAAGGTCGGTGGTGAAGCTAGGATTGGGGAATGGCTCTGTTCGGAGTTGGTTCGAAGTAGTTCGGAACTCATCCGAGGTAGTTCGGAGCTGCCCGAAGTTGCTCGGAGCTCATCCGAGGTGATTTGGAGCGGTCCGAGATCGCTCAGAGCTCGTCCGAGGTGGTCTGGGACTGTCCGAAGTCGCTCGGAGCTCGTCCGAGGTGGTCTGGGATCAACCGAAGTCGCTCGGAGCTCGTCCGAGGTGGTCTGGGATCAACCGAAGCTGTTCGGTGCTCGTCCGAGGTGGTCTGGGATCAACCGAAGTCGCTCGGAGCTCGTCCGAGGTGGTCTGGGATCAACCGAAGTCGCTCGGAGCTCGTCCGAGGCTGTTTGAGGTCTGCCGGAGCCATTCGGGGCCTGCTCGAGGCCAACCGAGGCTGTCCGGAGCCGTGTGGAGCTGTTCGAGGTCTGCCGGAGCCATTCGGGGCTTGTTCGAGGCCAACCGAGGCTGTCCGGAGTTATTCGGAGTGGTTCGGGCCCTGTCGGAGCTCGCCCCAAGTGATTCGGCAATTTTCAAAGGAAGTTCACGGCTGGAAATTCAGTCGTGTACTACTATTATTCCTATTTGCTATGTAAGTCTTCTTCCTCTTTTATTTTGTCATAGATTTCTTAGCAGTATGTCTTCTTATGTCAAGAGCATGCTTTTCTAAGTTCAAGATGTAGTTCTTAAGTTCAGAGCTTAAGCATTCTAAGTTCATTCCAAGACTGTTATGTTCATGATACATGTGTATTTCTAAGTCCAGTTTTACGAGGCGTAAAATAAATGTTAGAGCTTGAAGTCCTTACCTCCAAGCTGTCTCTTTCCCTCTCGCGCAGCGCTGCTGCTGTAACTTCACTTCTCCTAGTCTTCTTTAAGTTCCAATTTCGGCAGCGTTTTAGTGTAATTGATATTTGGGTGTGGTTTAAGTTAAAATCCCTCCCTTTTTATAGAAGCTTGAATCCCTATCTTCACTAGTCTTATGCAATTGCTTCATCCTTTGGATTTGCAGATTGTGGTGATTGGTGGAAACTTGAAGAGTCTCTGGTGGCTAGGATCAGTAGGGAGCAATGCACGCTAGTTCTGATTTATGGAGAAGCTGAACAGTTGCACGCTTGTTCTGATTTAAGGATTACTGTTCATTGGCTACTTTTCATTGGTTTATTCATCTGCTAATGCTTCTTTCCTTTACTTGTATTTACACGCATATATCTAAGTGTATTCATTTATCTAATGTCTTGTCTTATACTTTATTTAATTATTCCCTCATACACTAATTGCATTATCACATACATAATATATACACATACATATATTTTGTTACTAATTATTTATTTACTTATAAATAATCTATTTTTATATATCATGCTTAATAAAACAGGATAATGTTTTATTGTTCTCATCATCTTATTAATTAAGATACAAATAATTATAAGGTATTATCAACTAATTGAAGTATAATTAACTTCTCAAGCATTAATATTTATCTTGAAGCTTTAACTTTTCTATAGCCAACATTAAATTTTATCTAACAATAATTCTAACTAATTTATTAATTGTTAAATATTAAATCCTCGTACTAAACTCTAATTTATAAAGAGTTTAAACTTAAATGCGTTTGATCTAGGCAAATAAGGAAATTATCATTATCAATATGTAAATTCATATTCGTGAAATTTTTATTAGTCACGGATTATCTACTACGAGATAGTTCTAACAAAAGAGCGGGGCATTACAATATTAATAATATTCTTAGGTCCAGTTTACTTTGCATGATTAGGTGGGATAAATAAAAGTAATCCAGCTTAATCTTACATTTACTTTAGAGGATAAAAATTGTAGGATAACTTAAGGATCTTGATTATTTTAAATATTAATGTTGGTTTCTTCTAATTTTAATCCTCCCAAAATAGGTGTGATTGAAACAATCATGATAACCAAGATAAAGGGTTGTCATTGAAATGACAAAGAAACCCTTCATCCCTCCATCGCTAAGCTCTAGTTATTCCACTTCACTTTTCAATTTTATATTTAATTTATATTTTATATTTATTAAAAATAAATAATTTTTATTTTATAAAATATTATCTAGTTGAATTTAAATATATTTATATTGAATTATTTTTTAGAAAATATTTATTCAATTTATTATTAATTTAAATATTTTAGAAATATAAAAAAAATAAATATTTTTTTTCCAAACCGGTTCCTTAATCGATTTCTGAGAAGAAACGATACCGAACCGATTGACACCCTACATGTACCAAACCGATTGACACCCCTATTAATTGGGGATATGGAGAGTGTAATTATAATTAATTTCAATGCTTTAAAATTATAAAGATAATTTGGTTAAACTGTATTTAATCCTTACTTAATCAATGAAAGTAAACAGTAGAATAAGTTTATCCCAACTTTAATCAATGAATGGTATCACCAACACACTTGAGTACCTTCTAAAAATCACCAGCAAGAACTATCTTTAAAAAGTCCATGATTAATATTCTAATAAGGGATTATTTATTTGATAAGTAACTTATTTAGGAGGGTGAGGTTAAAGTAATCTTAATGAAGGGGATAATTCTTATTAATCATATCCTACTTAATAAAAACTCAATAATGTACTCTCAGTGATTGCAGTCCAATACGTTTTAAAAAGAGTAACTAAAGCTGACATTTATTTATCAAAATTCTCTTATTATCTTTGTGCATCTCCAACCCCGTATATAGAATTGGAGGAATTATACATTTAAAAATGAATCAAAACATATCAAAATGAAAATAAATCTTTGTCGTAAATATAAAATTAAATCCAAATTTGAAAGGCAGATAAAACTTATTTGAACATTAATTACGAATTTTTAAATATTTATAAATTTAATTATAATTAATAGAACCTTTAACCTATATTATTATCAATTTTATTCCAAATTATCCTTTAAAACGACCCTTATTGAATTCAAAAGTAATAAAATCTAAACAATTTTGTTCAAAATCAGGTCCGGTTTAAATCTGTTGTACCTTGGGCTTTTGGGTCCCTCTTTGCCATCTCTTTAAATCTCTTGTGAGCCCAAACATTATGAATTGACCCATTAAGATTTTCTTTTAACCTCGTATCTTAGAAATCTTCTTACGGAGTTTCCATTCACATTATATCATTTTACTCGAATAATAGATTTCATAAAAAACCAAACTGTGGTGAACATTGTGAGTAATTCAAAAGTTGTAATATTAATTAGGAAAATTGAAAGGGGTGTGAAAATAACAAAATTCTTGAAAATTCCCTGCTTTTAACCATAATCCCCAAGAAAAGATATAGCATAGAGTAATAAAAGGAAATATCCCCCCATCTATCATAAGGGAGTAAATTCTTTTTCTATGATGCAAGCTAGGTCTCGTCTCTAATTTTGTAATTAGCTTTTAGTAGTTGAGAAATGTTTGATAATGCATCTAATTACGAAAGATAATAATCCACGCCTAAGCATGCACTAATAAAAAAACAGAATTGTTAATATTAAGGTTTCTCTTATATTTCATGTATGCCTAGGATTTATTGACATCTGAGTTAGCCTTTGTAATTATGAAGTTAAAAGATTAATTTGAATTTGGCAGCTGAATGGACAAACAGCGTATATGTCCATGAAGGGCAATCCATACTGGATGGCTCCAGAGGTATGTATGTATGTATGTATGTATGTATGTATGTATGTATGTATGTA
>JAPKLX010000854.1:5113-16577 GCA_026898415.1 Leonotis leonurus | reverse complement strand
TATGTATGTATGTATGTATGTATGTATGTATGTATGTATGTATGTATAATATATAGATATTGTATTAGTTAATGATTTGGTAAAATAATGCATGCAGCTTCTGCAATCGACAATGCAAACAGATGGTAGTTGTGAAGCTGCGTTAGCGGTGGACGTATGGAGTTTGGGGTGCACTATCATTGAAATGATGAATGGGAAGCCTCCTTGGAGTGAGTATGAAGGGGTAAGTAGTAATTTCAAGTTAATTAAGAAAATGGTCTCTCTCTCAACCAATGTCTCGTGATGATCGATCAGGCTGTAGCGTTGTTTAAAGTACTAAAGGAGACACCGCCGCTACCTGATACAATGTCAGTAGAAGGTAAAGATTTCTTGCAATATTGCTTTCGTAGAAATCCTGCACACCGCCCCTCCGCTACCAAGTTACTTGATCATCCCTTTGTCTTCTCCTCAAACTTCACTCAATCAAATCATGACATTATAAAGGTATGTATCTGTGTATCTTCAATTCACTCTTAACTAACTACTCCTGCAACTGCAAGCATATATATATAATTAAGCAAATTAATATGTACATATGATAACTCCTTTATGACTAATTAACAGGAGAACATGCAGTTTCTGAGAGAGCCAGAGCGAGAGGGCACGAGATATGTGGCTGATCAAGTGCCCCTTCCACTTGAAGCACCACACTACAACAAGGATACTATCACTAACAAGTGAGTAAGCTTTCTCTTCCATTCTTACAATATATAAGAAATTGCTTAAATATTTTATTTCTTTAATATACACTTATAAAATAAGAATTATTAAGTTTTATCTCCGCTCCGCTAGTAGTATGATTAAGTATTTGAAGCATTATATTAGATGATCAAACAAGCTTAAAATTGTTAAATGTTAAATATAATTAATTCATCCTCAGTTTATATCGATCGATATCAACTATGGCATATATAGTCATTACACACTTTGATCGCCTTTAATTTTAATTCCATCTGATATCGGGTTCATGCATGTTTGTAGCTTGAGCTTCGCTGCCTACGATTCATTCACTCCTTTGAGAATTCCCAATGCAGCCATCTCCAAATATCCCATTTAGTTATGGCTACAACCTTGTACCTATGTTAATTGGTATACAATTAGAGAGCTCCATTCTTGAAGAACCTCAGAAGGTTGAATTAATTAACTATGTAAATATTTTTCCGGAAGGACATGCACTTAGGGTAAATGATTAGGAATTCAAATCATTAATTACTTACTAGTGTGCCCCATTGGGAGTGGGGTGAGGAGTTGTAGCATACAAACACTACTACTTGTTTTGTAGATAATAATCCTACTAAGAAAATTAGCGTTGTTGATGGAAAGTGTTCTTGTGCAAATGCGGTCCCCAATTTACTTTTTTGCTCATTTCTATTCGTTAATATCATGCGTGTGTGTGTGTATATATATATATATTAAATGTAAATATTGATATGTGTCGTTTTATATTCTGGATGCAAATCGTAAAAGGCGAAATTAAGAAATAGGACCAATATTCATGCACGTGTTTTTTCTCCCTCTCAACATTCCGTTGTTCAGTATTAAATTTTACATGTGGCAACACCTCTAAGTCTATCATATGCTATGAAAATATTAATTTCATATTCATCTTGAACCAATTTTTTGGGCAAATACAAAAATGGAATTGAGTCTTATATTCAGCAAAAAAATAATTCGGACTTAAAATATAAATTCATTATACTAGCTAGAGAATATTATTTATTTAACTTTTATATTTAAAATATCGAACATTTATCTATTTATTAAAAATTTTGATAGCTAAAATTAAATAATTTTATATGTATTGGCCACTAAACCTAATTATCATACTTAGCTACAAATGCAAGATTTAATTCAATATTACGATTTCTCAAGTGGCTGTCAATCATTTTGGAAAGGGTAACGAATTCCTAATTCATTAAACTAATTAGGTCGCATAAGAATTGTTGTTACCAAAGATATAGAGTGTAGTGTGTCTTTCAAAACTTCTGACACATGGTAAATCAAAAAAAATTCTACAAGCTTAAAGAAGCATATAATTAGGATGTAAATTTATCAAAGATAGTTCACAATAGAACTGACACGTCTAATTTAGTACAGTCTTCCCATTTCAATATATGTGACTAAAACGCTCCTTAATTTAATTAATTATCTAATCATATAAATTATATTCATTGATTTGTCTAACAATAATTTATTTATATAACTCTACCTCCTAATTTTTTTAATTCAAGAATTAAAATAATATTCAAAAATAACCTTAAATCCTTATTTACTACATAAAATTGTGTTCCGAAAAATAATTGAACATGTCTTAATTGTGGCACACAAAATTGATAACTCAATTCGGTGCTCACCACCTATGTCTGAGGGGCCACGCTCAATAAGGATCAATCCACTATTCAATAACCTCGAGTTACAAGTGACTTTTACTCTCTTAGGATTATTCACGCCTTAAGAAACTTCTTCACTCTCCGACAGTTTTTCTCCTAGTGATTGATGCTAATCTCTCCCTAGACTAGCCAACCCTAGTACCCGCAAGTCCTTAGGATTATTCTGTTGAGTTTATAATATACTCAAGTACAAAAACACTCACCCCCAACACTCAAACTCACGTTGATTGCCGGAGAAATCCTCTACACGCACATGGAATGCGTATAGGCTGCTCTACACGCACAAAGAATGCGTCTAGACGTTCACCAAAAACACTCACAATGAAAGGCACTCTTACTCAATGTGTTGTATATAATCTTCGCTCGTGTATGGTGAATATGAATTTATGCTTTGGAGAGTTCTATAACAGTCGTCCATGACCTGTATTTATAGGGTGTAGACCAAACCCAGCTTCTCTCCAATGTAATTCAGATCTTCCATATTTTAATTTTCAAATATATCTTATTAGAAAATATTTAATATATCTTCTTGAATCTTCTCGGACCGAAAGGGCCACCACAAACACCCCCGTAACCTCAGCACCCCAAAGGTTCCAAACCGCCCACCCTCACCCACTCCACCAATCATCAGCCTCCCACCCCAAGCTAGAAATTGCCCATATTAGTACTTTAAAATTCAAAATTCAGTAAATTATAATTTATATAATTTACTATCCTTTAATATTATTAATTAATAAATTAAAATTACTATTCTACTCTTTAACGTTTATTAAAGAATAGTAATTTTATATAAATCCAAATATAATTTACTATCTAAATTCAATTATAATAATTGAAATATATAATTTAATTAAAATATAAGTTTAACATTTAAAATATAATTCAAATTCAAATTCAAATATAAATTTAGCATTTAAATTAAAATTTGTATTTTTTTTTCTTTTTCAACTTATATAAATTGTACTTTATTATTTAGTCAAACTTGAATTTTTTTTTTACGTTAATAAATTGCATTTTTTTTTACAAAATTCAATAAGTTGTATTTTAATATTTTAATAATGCAAAATAATTTAATAGTTAGTTGCTAATTTATTATTGTGCGCGGATACAAATAATTCGAATGTCACTCCAAATTAAATTTACAAGCTTGATATTATTTATTATTATAACTTCTCATGTACAAAACATACATTTTATATTATTATCGTCTCTATTTACACAAATAAACTTGTTATTATATATCTTTTTTTGTTCTTATCTCATGAACCAAATATTGCACTTAATGTGTATGCGTATTTATCTCAATTTTTTCTTTTAAAAAGGTCAATAACCCCTAAATTTTTACTCCTTTGGTTTTGTTAAAATTCATTAATTTTTTCACACATAAAATAAAAATTATTGAAAAATATAATAAGATTCAAACATTTTAAAGGTTTAATTTTAATTAATTTTATAAGCATATCAATATTAATGAGATGGCCTAAAAATATATAGTGGAATGATTTAAGTGCTTCTTTATAAAGTTCTTTCCATATGTTATTCTGTGTTGATCTCTCTCAATGAAGATAATTCCTATTTCTTTTTTTTCTTTTTCAACTTTCATCAATGAATTTCACGGCAAAACAATTTCTGTAATAATATGGATTTTAAATTCATGACTCAATTAGCATTTTCATCTTGATAGTAATATGAAAACTACATTTATGTATAATTTAAATGACATGTCATATTCATAAAATTAAATCTTAAAAATTATATTGTCACATATGAAAGTTATATCATACACATTTTTTATGCTGACATAATTTATTGATTTGAAAAGATAAAGAAACAAGACTTGTTTAGGAGAAAAAATATCAACATGAGTAAAATATATTACCACATTGAATAATTAAAATATCTCATTGAATAATTAAATTACTACGTTGGATTTATAAAATTAAGGGGAAATGATTTTAGAATACACCAACTTTCAGCGGTTTTTTAATTCTAACACGAACTATGAAACATTTCCATAAATACACGAACTATACCACTTACTCAATTTTTGACATTTCGTTGACTTTAGGCTAAAATCGAATCTGACATGTCAAACCAATCTGATGTGGACTTCCACGTAGGATAGTGAAACGACGTCGTTTGGTGTGTCTTCACGTATAAAGAAGAATGAAGGTCTGAGTATCGATCGATGCACATAAATTAGGGTTCATACGAAGCAAAATTGGGGAAAGGGAGCAAAATTGGGGAAAGGGTTCATTAGCTCTGAGATTCGATCGATTAAGGGGTTTGATGATCGAAGAAAGCGTAAACACGAAAAATATGTCTGAATCTCCACAAAATACAGCATGTTCGTCGGGGGCTGCTTCGTCAAAGATTTCTCGAGCAAGAAATCTGGGTTACATATGCCAACATGGATTAAAAGCTGAGCTTGCATCTTCCAATTCAGCAAAAAATCCTGGGAAACTCTACTATTACTGCCCTGCTAGAAAGGTATGATTTTTATTTTTTATAATTTTAGCTTATAGACGACTGTAATGAGTTACTTTTGGTTGTGTTGCAGTATGATAATTGTGGGTTCTTCAAATGGTTTGAAGATGATCTAACCTTTAGCCAGCGTACTGCTTTTGAGAGGTTAAAGCTTGAAAGAGATAATTTTGAAGAACAACTTAAATGCAAACAAATGATGGAGATTGTTTATTCTGAGAAACTAAGAGTGAAGAGTGATGAATATGAAGCTGTAAGAAAGGAGTTTGAAGAATTATGTGTTGAAGTGCAGGAATTGGAACAAGTTATCAAGGATTTAAGTAAAAGGGTCAGAGTCTCCAAAGCTATATGTTTTGTTCTCGTCATTGTTATCAAGTTATCAAGGTTTCCCTTGCGACTGGACGGCGCAAAGCTCGTCCGAGTGTTGTAGTCGCCGATCATCTTCTAAAGGTAAATCCTCTCTCTCAAATTCTATATCTCCTTCTGGATTTCAAAGTTCTATATTATTTTCCATCTCTAAATCCCCTACTTTCAGTTTTCTCAGCACATAACACAATCACTTCCTCTCTTCTTTCACTCTGTTTTACTGAACGAGCAGAGTCCTCGACTCTCCTTATTTCTCGGCGAAAATACTCACTGGACGGAGTAGTCCCCGGCGATTATCTCAAGGTAAGGTCTTATCTTTCATCTATCTCATTCTAGATCCGATATTCTTAAATTTTAGTTGTCAATTCCTTATTCTCCCTTCTAATTATCAGTCTCTCTGGTCTCCCTATATGTCTTTGTTTTCAGTTTTGAGCACCCTCATTGACGACGAAGCTCGCCGGAGCTTCCTGGACTGCCGCTTTCAACCTCTCACGGGTAAAGATCTAATCTTTTTCCTTCTTTTTAAATTTCAGAATGCAATGTCTATTTCTATATTATTAGTATCCTGCATGTTCAATTTGTTGTTGGTTTTTGTTAAATCTAAATTCTTGGGCACAACTCTATATTTATCTATGAATCTGATTTACTTTATAATTTGTATGTCTTTGATTATGGTATCTATATATCCTGTATGTTTCAAGCTGTTTATTGAAAAATGTTTGGGATATGATCCTTGTCGTTAAATCAAGTTTTCAGTTTGGTCATTGTCCTGAAACTGTTCTGTTTTTGAAAAGGCTTCTATTTGCCTCCTAGTAAGGTCTTAGATTTTCAGTTTCAAATTTCAGTTTCAAGTTTCTGTTTCGGGGTTTATGTTGTGTTCTAAACATGGATGACATATATGCCTAAAATTGATTTTAAGCTTTAAATCTTTCGATCTGTAAATATATCTATCCTCTGTTCAAGTTTAAGAGTCTATGGATATTTCAATATATCTATGTTTTGTTCAGGTTTAAGAGTCCATGGTTTGGTTTTCTAAACTCGATCTGAACTTATACTCTAAGTTCATTATTGTGTCCAGGTTATGTTTCTTATAATGTTAAACACATTCTAAATTATGAAATGGCTTTCGAAACACTTTTAAATTAAGTCTTGTTTTCTATATTCTGGAGATATGATATATATTGACTTTACATGTCGACTTTGATTCACTATTAATTCGCAGCTTTTTTACTATTGAATCGGAGAAGTAAACTTTCCTGAATGATATACGAATCCACTCACAGAATAATATCTTTTCTCAAATTGTCTAATTATGTGAAATTCTCGATTCCGAAGCCCCATCGATTGTACGAATTGACAAATAATGACTCCACATGTGTTCATTTTGAAGGGTGCATTATCAAAATTTGATCGGAGAATGTCGGGCGCGCCGTGCGCAGCGTGCAAGTGTCTGCGGCGCAAATGCTCGCATGAGTGCGTGTTTGCGCCGTACTTCCCGCCAGACAATCCTCAGAAGTTCATGACCGTGCACAAAGTGTTCGGCGCAAGCAATGTGTCGAAGATACTCAAAGAGCTCAGTCCCGTCGAGCGTGAGGATGCGGTGAACTCGCTGGCCTACGAGGCTGAGTCCCGCCTCCGCGACCCGATCTACGGCTGCGTGGGCCTCATATCCTTTCTCCAGCAGAAGCTCGACGGAGTGCGGCACGACCTCGAGGGCGCCAAGAAGGAACTCGCCACCTACGTTGGACCCTCCGCGATGATCCCCAACCTTAACCACCACTCCACGGGATTGATGCAGTACAATCATAGTGTGCAGCCCATGATGGGGATCCCCCGTGGGTATATGATCCACGAGTCTCAGCAACATCAACAACAATTTCTGGAGGCGGAGCAGTTGGTGAAGCAGCAGGAGATCCTCCGGATCTACCTGCAGCAGCAGAATCATGAGCTGAATAGACTCAATGGTGGATTCGAGGACGGCGGGGGTGTCACCGCCACAGGGTTCAATCAGCAGCAGCAGCAACCTTCTTTGGCGTTGGAGAGTTCTTACGAAGAAGCCATACCTTACCAACACATTCAGCAACAGCAGCAGGAGCAGGATTCTCAATTGCAATCTAATCACCTACATTTCCAGCAAGAGCAGCTGCAGCAACAAGAGATTTTTCTGCAGCAAAACGTGCCTTTGCAGCAACCACTTAGCAACAAAGAGGAGGAGGAAAGGAGCATTGGCCCTTCATGTTAATCTTGAAAATTTAGTTAGTCCTTAAAAAAGTTCACTCACATGCCCTCTCAGCCTTATTGTTGCCGCAAGATATTTCATCCAGGTATAATTTCTTGAATCTTCACATGCGTTAAATGAAGCATAGCTTTTTCTTACGTGAATGGGAAAATTTTACAATGTGGTTGGTTATGGGAATTATTGTCTTGTCACGGCCACAGACATGATTAATCATGACACTACGAACCTATGGAAAACCCTAAGGCCCCTTTTTGAAAGCAGTGTAGGTCTTTGGTTCTTTGCATTTTAGGTGATGAAAAATTTGCATTTGTATGGTAATAAATGTGTCCAACTATATTGCATACATGTCCTTTATCCAAACTACTGCTTTATACAGATTTTCTACCAACGGAATTAGGAATTTTAGAGATCATATTATATATATATACTCTTTAGTCTTGATGTGTCGAGGAATATCTAAAAATACACAATATTTTTTTATAAGGAAAATTTTGTCCAATTTATAAGTTTTTTCTTCACTTACTACAGAGAATTAAAGCAAGCTTATATGATTGATTGAAAGGGTTCAATAGTTTTCTTTTTTGCATGCCAAAACGTACATATATCTAAGAAGGGATTGCACGTTTTTTCTTCCTGTTTAACCAACGAACATAGGCTTGTTTTAGTGAAGAAAGGCTAAGAATTAGCTCAAATAATTCAACTTTTATTATGATATATTTATTGTCGTTCCTAACAGCTTTCTAACTCTATGTTACGTTTAATCTTAGCATTTTTTTTAATTCAAAAAAGAAAAATTGGCATGTGTTTTTTTATGAATTTTGTAAATTGTGATTAGCGTGCGAGAGTTGTTTTATTAGGGATTTTCCTTTCCTATTTTCTAGCGTTCACGAAAGAATAAGATCTTCCATCGTCAACTTTGTTTAACTTCTAGCTCAAAGTTTAGTTTTCTTTTTCTTTTTCCTTTTGAAATTTGGACCATGCATGCGATATAATTCTGCTATAAAATAATGTCTCAAATAATAGTGATATGCTGGATCTGAATCTAACTGGTTTAGTCAATGCTCTCAATGTGCACACTTTAGACTAAATAAACACTATTTTCTAAAATATATACTGCTGTCTTATTTTATGACTAGTCATAGAATATTCTTAATTTTCCTGTCATACTTTTTTTATTTCTCAAGTGGGATGTGTGGCAATATTATGATGAATTACTCACCCAACTGTTGTTTTCACTAGTTTTTTTATAATTTTGTTTTCTTGCAGAAAAGTATACATGAAAGATCCCGTTATTATCTTACAGAAGAGGGGAGAGAGAGTGAGAAATAGAGATGGGACCAGATAGAGAAATCTTGGATATTCGCTTGTATGTAAGTCGCCTATTTTCTTTTCTTTCACATCTTGTTATCTTTCAATTGTGGTCATGCGAGACGAAAATCGGATGCAGTTTTCTGTTTCTTTGGCTTAGTCTTCCTACGAGATTTGGCTAGAGTCAGTTTATCAAATAGTATAAACCTCATTAATTGCAAGAACTCATATATATGTTTTAGGTTGAACAGTACCAAATAAATACAAGTATGCAAAGTTAAATAAATAAAACAAAAGTTTTCAAAGGAAAAAAGAATACATACATAGAAAATGATATAAATGATGAAAAAAAAATTGAAGAACACACCAAAAATATAGGCTAATTATAGTTAAATTTGATTACTAGATTCCGGTATTCATTGTTGAAATTTCCTTGAAGGATTAAGATTTACATTTTTTACTATAACTTTAAATGAATTGATGTGGTTAAATTTCGTATATTAATATTTTGGGTTAATTGCCTGTAAATTCAGAAACTTTTTGTGATTTTGGGTTTTACCATGACATTTTATTTTGGCGAATTAATCCATGAACTTGATATTCCTTCCGATTTTTGCCACAAAATTAAATTAGTTTCAAATTAAAGTTAATGTCACAATTTAAATTCCAACGTGACAATTTTGGAAAACAAGTTGAATAAATTAGAAAAGAGATGAAATACATAACATCTCCTATTATAGTAGAAGATAGATAGATTGAAAACGAGATAGATATACACAATAAAGTGGAAAGCGAGAAATTGAGGTAAATAGATTAAAGATTGCGAGAAATGACCATGCATTTTGAATAAAACAATATCGTTATACATTTTTTGAAATGATAGCGTTTTGAATTATAAAACACATGTATTTTTTCAATTTATATAATTAATTAAAATACCACATTAATTTTGTCAAAGAAAATATAGCATCATGAAAAAAATCAAAAGAAATATTGAATTTATGGATTAATTTGCCAAAATAAAAAGTTATGGGAAAAAACCAAAATTAAAAAAAAAATTAAATATTTTTTTGGGTTATAATTACGATTTATATTTTTATTAATTTGTGGTTATGATTGAAATTTTAAGCTTTCTTCATTAAGATTAGGGGTTATGAAATATATAATTACATATTTTTTTTATTAATTTTATTAGTATTTTAAATTAATGGCTGTATTGAGAGATTTGGGGGTTATATTTAAAAAAGTTAATAGGTCATGTAACACACGAAATCCGCGACCCGAGTTCGCGGGATTCGTGTGTTTTAACGTTTTACACTATAACTCATGAATTCCGTGAACTCGGGATCGTGGGATTTGTGTGTTTTAACGTTCTAGTATAGGTCGTGGGATTTGTGTGTGATACAATAATTATATACAAACAAACGAATTTCGCGACTCCGAACTCGCACGATTCGTGTATTTTAATGTTTTACTATATAACACACGAACCCGGCGAGCTTGGGGGTCGCGAGATTTGTGTGTTATACGAGAGTTGTATACAAATACACGAATCACACGACCCCAAACTTGTGGGATTTGTGTGTTTTAACATTTTAGTATATAACACACGAATCCCGCGAGTTTGGGGTCGCGGGGTTCATGTGTTTTAACGTTTTAGCATATAACACACAAATCCCGCAAGTGTTAGTTGGATTCGTGTGTTATACGAGAATTGTATATAAACACACGAGAATTATTCCCGTACTGATTTAATTAGGGTTCATACTGATTAAAGTTCTTCTAATCCTAGCTAAATATTCTAACGTAGACCTGGCTCACACACTCTCTCTCAGATTTCTCTTTCTCAGGCTACGTACACGACGCATTCTCCCTTCTCTCCGTCCTCAGTTTCTCGACTTCTCTCAGTCTTTCGGCGCTATTCCTCTCACGGCTGCTCTCTCTTTGTTCTGGACGGCAGAACTCGCCTGAATCGGCGAAAACTCGTCGCCCATCCTAAGGTAAATCCCCCTCCTTTCTCTATTTGTTCTGGGCGGTGGAGCTCGGTTGTTCGGCTGAAGCTCACCGGCGCTATGTCGCCGACCGCCGTCCCCTCTTAAAGGTAAAAATCATTTTTTTTCCTTCTCTTTTAAGTTCTAGTGCTCATATTATATACATATATATTATGAAAGTTTGAACATCCCTTAATTATCAGTTTGTTTTCACTCTCGGTCTCCTCTCTTTGCTCTCGGTGGAATGGCTATTTCAATGAGAAGCTTGCCGGAGCTCCCTGGATCTCCCTGGACTACTGTTGATCTCTCACAAGTAAGCTCAAATTTCTATTCTCTCGTTGTATGTTTCGGAATCTGTATTGTAAATCTCTAATTTTTGTATTCTGCATGTTTAATTGGTTGTGGTATTTGGTTGAATCTGAATTTCTGGGAAAAAGCCTAATTCCAATCTGAAATCTGATTTTTGTTTTATTATAATAGTGGGAATTAAGGTTGAAAGATTTAACTTGGCATGCGTTACTCAACTTTATAGTTTCTAAACTTCTTGATTGTTAACTAAACGAGATTTGGTTACATGATTTCTCGGGCAAAAGCCCTAGCTATATATATATATATATATATATATATATATATATATATATATATAT
>JAPKLX010001571.1:0-15675 GCA_026898415.1 Leonotis leonurus | reverse complement strand
TGTTTAAAAAAATTGTAGCACCTATAATTATAAATAAAAATATTATACATTAAATGTTATAATTTTATTTCAAAAACCCGGACGCTATTTATTAAAACCCGGACGTGACCTATTAAAACCCGGTCGGTTTCAGTCGGGCACACGAACCGTCCGGGTTTTATATCTTTCACCCTATTTTTACACTTTTTTAAATAATTATCATATAAGTATTATAATTTATATATTTTATTATGTTTTTCACCATATCAATTATTATAACTATGCCCAATTTTATTCTTTTAATTTTAGCACACATCTAATTTGTTAAAGCTTATAATTTATTTATTTAACAATATTAATAATGAAATCAACACTAAACATGATAATTAAAAAAATAATTAATAATTAATAATTAACTCACATATAAATCATAATCGTACACAAATTAAATTAAATAAGTAAATAATAATAGTAATATTGTAAGCAAATTCATGATAATAACGTAAAAATCATAATTAAGTTGTATTTATACCTATTTAACACGGAAATTATAATAAATCTACATTATATTGTTTAATACATTAAAATAAAGACACAAAAAAAAATTACAAAAACCTGGTCGGTGAAAATGAAAACCCGGACATTTAGTGCATAAACCCGGTCGGTTTTCATTCAATATACAAACCGTCCGGGTTTTGTTTATTTTTAAGGTATTTTCATTTCTTTTTTCAATAACTTAACTATACTATATTTATTTAACAACATGCGTAATAAATTCAACACTAAAACATATACTTATCGTACACAAATAACATTAATTAATTAATTAAATAATAATGAACATGTACTTATATAAATCACATATAAATTATAATTAACATGTACTTATATAAATCACATATAAATCATAATTAACAAATAAAATAAATAGCACTATTTATCAAATATAAATTATAAATAATGAACAATTTAAAAATTACCTCTTGTGCCATAGTTCTAGTCGTGAAGTAAACCCAAAAAATTTTCGTTCATCTCGTTGGATTTGAATAAAAATGGAATGTTTAATTAATTAAATCATACCTCGTTGGATTTCAACAATTTCTTTCGTTCCAAAACCTTCCTCGATCTTCAAAACGTGTCGACAAACAACTCCTCTCTCAAAGTTGATAATCTTGCCAAAATAACAAAAGTTAATGAAATAAATTAGCAAGAAAATCAAAGTTGATAATCTGCCAAAATAACAAAAGTTAATGAAATCAATTAGCAAGAAAAATTCTCTATAAATCACCAAGGAAAAAGGGCGAAAAAAAATGAAATAAATTAAACATATAAATCACCTCTCTCTCGTCTCTTTTAATTAAACCCGGTAGGCTGCACTTCTTCAAACACCCGCTGCATCTCTCCCTCTTTTTATATACAACTATCTCTCTCCACTTTCAAAAATGAATATATCGAACAACTGGCTATTGAGATGGACCAACACCCATTATTTTAGATGTTACCATATGAATTATTTTGGTTCAATTATTACAATATAATAATGGGTGATGGACCAACACGTGACAATTCCCTATGGCATTTTGTGTTATAGGCTTTATAGGGTTACTTTATAGGCACCCTAGGTGAGAATCTTTCATGTAATTTATAATTTAAGGGGCGAGAGAGAGATAGGAGAGAGATAGGCTAATTAGGTTGTTAGGTTGTAAGGTTAGTTTAGTCATTTTGAGTATTTTTAGGGTGAATTTTACAATGTGGATACTTTAGTTCTATATGTTATGCAATATGGCATTTTTCACCATTCACCCTTTTATTTTTAGTAATATGAATTTATTTCACCAAATTAAATATATATTTATTTTTAATATTATAATTCTTGAAGGGTTGGTCCATAAATCCATAATTTTGAAATAGTAAAATATAAGTTCTATTAATAATGAGAGAGAAATTGAAGTAAGGAGCATACTACTTCTATCTCTATTAGAAATTCAAACCCTCAACTGATCTCGGTGAAAGAATTGGAGAATTCCACCTTGTCTCAACCTCTAACGTTGTCATCAATCTTGTAAGTTCAGTGCAAATTCAAAAACCCATTTCAATTTAGGCTGTCAACTGCTGCAAGTTTTGAATTTTCATCATTTTGGGGGTGAATCTGCTTCTGGGCAGCGTAGATGCGCAACTAACTATGAATTCACTGCGTTTTTTTCTTTGTTTTCTGTTTCTCTTTCTTTGATGTTGATACTTTCGTTTTTTTTATACTTATCATTTTTTATTGATAATCTCCTGCGTAATCGTAATTGCAAGCTGACATGTTGATTGGTTATATGCGCATACATATATGCGAGCAAGTATGAATCATTATGTTGTTGCATTTTGATTTTATCCCCTTAGTTCAACTAATTTGCTAATTGATTCGAGTATGCAATTCGATAAGGATTGCATCTTGCTATATTTCATTCTAAGACCAGTGCTTAGGGTTTATTGTTTAATTCATCCTTAATGCATAAGTTGAGAAATATATCTAAATGAATAATAGCAGCAGTCGGTAGAGAAATCTTGGCTCTGGGGTTTAAGACCTTAATATTTGCTGAATTATTTGAAAATAATGTAGGCTGAGAAACTGAGAATCCTAGTTTCTTTTATGAATGATTGTGTTGCGGCATACCATTAGGATTGGAATATGCTCTATTTCATTCTATAAGTAGTGGTTAGAGTTTATTTGGTTTTTTAATATTGTTTGATTTCTCGTTGCTGCAGAAGCTGAAAATTTAATAAAAATGAATTATAGCAACAATAGGCAGAGAAACCTTGGACCCGGGGTTCAGTATTTGCGGGATTATCTGAAAAGAATGCAGGCTGAGAATCCTAGTTTCTTTCATGCATTCGAAGGTGATAATGAGTTGTGTGGGAATGCGTTTTGGTGCGATGCTGCTTCTCGAGCAAACTATAGCTATTTCGGTGATACTGTTAGAGTTGATACCTCGTATAGATCCAATCGTTCTAAGATACCATTCATCACTTTCACTGGTATAAATCATCATGCCGAGCCTGTCCTCTTTGGATGTGCATTGCTTCTAAATGAATCCGACACCTCTTTCATTTGGCTGCTTCAGACATGGCTCCGTGCAATGTCCGGACGTGTCCCCATCTCTATAACTAGTAATCCCGATCGACTAGTTCAGATGGCTGTAGCCCAAATGCTTCCGGAGGCACGCAATCGTTTCTGTAGGTGGAGCATATTTAGGCAGACAGAGGAGAAGCTGGCTAATGTATATCAAGTTAACCCTACTTTTGACTTTGAGTTGAAGAAGTGCGTGAATGAATCCGACACAGTTGAGGAGTTTGAGTCATGTTGGGCGAATCTACTGAGTAGATACTATTTGATGAATAACGAATGGCTGCAGTCTTTGTATAATATTCGTGATCAATGGGTTCCGATTTTCTTAAAAGATGTGTTTTTTGGGGAATTATCCGCAGTGGACTGCAAAGATTCCTCGAGTTTTTTCTTTGACGCGGCTTTAAGCAGCTCACCCACGATGCAGTTGTTGATTACACAGTGTGAAAAGGTTGCTTCTTGTTGGCACGAGAAGGAGTTGAAGGATGACTTTGAAACTTCTAGTGTTACACCTCTTTTGAAGACGCCATCCCCTATGGAAAAGCAAGCTGCTAACCTTTATACTCGGAGGGTTTTCTTGAAGTTTCAAGGGGAACTGGTGGAAACCCTTGCCAATCCTGCCAGTATAGTTGATGACTCCAGTGCAGTGACCACATATCGAGTAGCTAAATTTGGCGAAGAGCACAAAGCTCACAGGGTTAGATTCAGCACATTTGAGATGAAAGCTGCATGTAGTTGTCGAATGTTCGAATTCTCTGGTGTTCCGTGTAGACATATACTTTCAGTTTTCAGAGCAAAAAATGTTCTTATGCTCCCATCCGAATATGTTCTGAAACGCTGGACGAGGAATGCGAGAACTGGTTGTGGAGAATCCATGATTGAATCTGCTTATGGAGGGTCTAGCACTTATCAAGAATCTCAGATTGTTCGCCATGATAATCTTCGCCAAGAGGCGATAAAGTATGTGGAAGAAGGTGCAAAATCGATACACGTTTACAATGTGGCTATGAACGCACTCCAGGAGGCTTCGAGACGAGTAGCTGCTGTAAAGAGCAAAAACTCTGCTCCTGCACATGGGATCATTGAAGCAAATGGAGGAAATAAGGAGATGAGTGCGGTCAAGAGTCAATCTTCATCATCATGCTTATCAAGGGTTAGATTCTCTGAACTATCACTTTCCATTATGAAATTTGATATTAAGTTCATATGTTGCTTGATTAATGATTTTAGTGAAAACGCAGAATCACATAAGCCAATCTCTCTCATAATTTTCAATTTTGGGATTTTTGTTTGTCATGAAAATTTATATAATAGATTGGTTGAGGATGAATCATTAGTGTTTTATCAGGTGTGTAATAGCTCTGATTTCATTCTTTTTAATACTTATGTCTACAAAAGTAAGTCCCAAATATACTTCGTATATGTTGAAGATAGCGGTGGTAGCCAAATGATTGTGCGTATATATTCATAACGAACTTTTAGTTAGCTAGGCGGCTTCTCGTCAGTTGAATAGCATGATCATAACTTGTTTTAAGTCATAATGCTATTCATTTAAAAGCTGATCGTATTGGTTCATCACATATGTTAGAACTCTCAATTCCTTCATTTTAAAGTACTCTTGCACCATGAAAGCCAGTTTGAAAAGAGAGTTTTTATTGGTAATGAATGTATTTTTTTTCACTGTTTTTGGGTAGAGATTATGCTCTGGTGAGGAGAACGAGTTCTTGTGAGGTCTGGAATTATAATGGTTTTTGTTTGCAGGAAGAGAAGGAGAAGAAAATACGTGAATTAACCGGTGAACTAGAACAAACGAACCAAAGATGTGAAGTGTATCGAGCGATTCTACTAGCCCTTTTCAGAGACATGGAAGACCAGAAGTTGAAGCTCTCGGTTAAGGTCCAAAACGCGCGCCTTTCATTAAAAGAGTAAGTTCTGATGCACGGCCTCTTAGCTAAGCGTTCATCTTATATAGTCTCGTTCTCTTCAACTCGTTTTATACTACCCTCTTGAATGAGTGCCTTAACAGCGGCCAACATTGGCGTGATGATATATAATGCACCAAGATTTTTGTGTCATTCGATCATTTTTGTTTCATCTTCTATTATCGTATTCCCATAATATCCAAAAAGCTTGGGATATAAGATGAAATATGGTTTGTATAGAAATGTTATATTGTGTATTATATAGTAGAAATGTTGAACCTTTTAAACTTGTAAATTCATGTAGACATATTAATTTTCTAAGCACAATTTTAATAGAATTGGTTGTTAGGAACCGAAACCGCCTTCTGAATAGTGAATCATAATAAATAATAAACACAGTTCGATTCCGATTCTAAAATAATGGAATCTTGAATTGACGATTTGTTTTGAGCATCCCAACTTGCGAGCTCGGGCTGAGGTTCGATGCCAGAAATCTTGACCACGTGTGAGAGCCCTGTGTTGGGTGATGGTGAGGCTCGGTGTTGGGGCTCTCAAGTGGGAGCTCGAGTCCTTCATGCGAGCCTTGGTGGAAGCGCCGACGCTAGGGTGTCAAGTGTGGGGCTACGACCCCTTTTTCGATTATATTTTTGTCGTTCATTTTTTTATAAATACCATATTTCATTCCCAACATTTCACACCTCTCTTCTACTTATTCAATTATTTTTCTTACTCTACAAATAAAAACAAGGATGATGAATTTTTAACCTACATGGAAAAAAGTCTGGGCTAATACCGGAGTTTAAATAACCTAAGCTTGGGTGATTTGTCATTGGGTTTTGCAAGTTATGAAAATCAAAACTCGGGTTTTCACCATCTATCTTCAACACTCCACAATCCGTATTGCCTTCATTTTCTGTCCAACAATTTTCTTTGTTGTCACATGAAAGTACCAAAGCCATCAATGAACTCGATATTTGTACATCAGTGTGCGGCACAAAAGCTCCAACAATGGCATATATATTGGACAACGTACGAATATATATTCCTAATCTCCATCCAATGGGGACCAAAGTGGCAAAAACAAAAGGGAATAATAAGGCATCTGTGGAATGTAAGGATGCGATAAATAGATTATATTTTAAAAGACCTCACAACATTAAATCGTCCAAAGCTTGAATTCAAACTATTGATGAAAGACAAGTCGACGTGGGAGCAATACAAAATACATACATCAATGTTAGTCAAGATAAAAAGAAAGGGGGTCAAAGTAGTATTAGTTCTTTTATTAGTATCTTATTTATGTAATTTTAAAATTTTAATTAATGTAACCTTTAATTAATATAATACTCCCTTCGTCCCACTTATAATGACACAAGTTCCTTTTTTGTTTGTCTCATTGATCTTGACACATTACCAAAAATAGTTTGATATTAGTCTAAATAATTATGGCATAATCTTCTTAATTTACATTTAATTAATTAAAATGTGAAAACTTAAATTTATAATCAAATATCTAAAACATTTAATTAATATAAATTTTAAAAAAAGATTAAAATATTTATTATTACATATTTAAAACCATTTGTATTAAACTCCGTGCCAAGAAAAAAATGTGTCATTATAAGTGGGACGGAGAGTATTTATTAATATTCATTTTAATATAAAAATTGAATTTAAATAAGAGAGTCCCAACATTCCTTTCGCTATTAGAATTCAAAAAAAAAAACTTTCAAAATGGAGTGAGTTCTACTATTTTTTCTAAAAAAGTACAAAAAAATTAATAAAAAAATCGATTTTGGAAATTTATATTGTTTCTAATGATTATAATCGTACCCGTAAATAAATCTAGATTTCATGTGGCAGTGAAAAAAACAAAAGAAAGAAAGATATGAAGAAAAGATTAAGTACTGTCGGTGGAAAAAAAGTATTAAAAGCGGGGCCCAGCCAAAGAAGAAATCCAAATCACTAACGAGATGCAGCCCACGTGGCCCACAACAGCCGATTGGACCGAGTGGCGTCCACGTCAGATCAACAAGAATCAGAAACCAATACGTCAGCAGGGGGGCCTCAAACAAAAATATCCTCAAATCTCCACCAATGAAAAAGGGAGAAGATTCCTGTGGGTCCTACCTCCTCTATTCTGGCCATCAGTTTCCGACAGCTGGCACCCCTTTCGTACCCGCTCTCTCCGCCACACATTCTTTTAATGTGGCCCCCACCACAACCTCCCCACCAAATACTCTTGTCATGGAATATCTCTCCTGCTGCCCCCACGGGCCCCACTCCTCCATACATTATAATGCCATTTTTACCCCTGCAAATTCCAAAAAATATTTCATCCTTCCCGCTATTAGCGGGTTTTTTTTTTGCATGTAGAATAAAAAGTAGCGTAAAAATTGAAAAGGTAATAGAGTCCACACATTTTAAACAATAATTTTCTGTCATTTTAGGAAACAATTCAATATTAGTTGGACAACACAAAAAGAAAAATAAGTCACTTTTAATGGGATAACGAGAATACTTTTTATTCATATTTGCATCATTTGGTGGTTATGGCCTATTGGTGGTTGGTTGGATGAATTATCTATGATTTGGTCTTATAGTCATTATTATAAGTTGTTTGGTTGGATGGACATGATCCGTAATTTAGTTTTAAGATTGTGTCATGTATGATTAGTCATGATTTATTTGCCTTCATCATTTCTAATGACAAAAATAGTCTAAACTAATCTTGTTTCATATCAATATCAAACAATCACGGTCTAATATAATTTTAGATAATCGAACACCCCCCAGTCGACGACTTAGTCTATTTTATGTTAGAGTATAATGATATTCAATCTATCAGAGACTACTTTGCAAGTAAAATATATCAAAATTATCTAGTCACGTTGATGATGAGAATGCCGATCAAGTCTTTAACTCGGCTTAGTTTGAAATTACAATATACTACTCCTTCTGGTCCATTTTACTTTACACATTTTAACTAAAGTGGGTTGGCGAGAGTATGTAGTTTTATGTGTCAAATGAATATTTCATGCATTTTGATACGAAATATAGTTGATCGTTTTATTCACTATCATTAGTAGGTGCAAACGAACAAGCTTTTCTTTTTATTACTAGTCCAATAATTTTCATTTATTAATTTTTTTGATCTTTAAATAGCATGCATTAATATATTAGACATATAATTTATTTATTTTTAAATTTGATTACATTAACATTAAATCACATAACCGCATCATAAAAATTACATTAGATATATATATATATATTTAAAAATTGAATTATATTAATATTAAATTACATGGCATGACTGCCGGAGAAACCCTTAAACATATAATTTCATGACCATACTTGTATCAAAGATTAATTATTGTGCTTTTTGAGGTAATCAAAGTATTAAGTAATATAGTAAAGTTTAACTATATTTTGGGATAACGAGTGGGAGTCTGGAACATTTGGAGAGGGTAATTTTGTCAATTTTTATATGTAGTCGTTTTATGTTGTCCCCTTTTTAAGCAAAGTTGACTGCATGTTGAAGTATACGAGGGAAAAGGTCAATATTTCCTCTCTTTTAACATCGAGATAACTCCTAAACTCATTCAAGTATTTATAAAATATAATTTTAAAAATGCATTTATAAATTACATGTATTGTATAGTATAAAATGATCATTTATAGTACAGAACATTGGACTTATTGGTTCTACTAGTTAACTAATTCCCGAACGGGTAATTGATTAAGAAATCGATTTTTTAGATATATTTTGTATTATTATTATTTTTTAATAATCTAAAATATTAATTTAAAATATCAATAATTTGATATAAATATTTTTTAATAATAATATAACATAAGTATATTAAAATCCAACTTGATAAATATATTATTTTTTAATAATTATATAATAAATTGAAACTAGATATTATCTTTAAAACAATATATGAAATGAGATTCTAATTCATTCACTACATATCTTATATTACCATTAAAATTAAAACATAATATTAAAATCGTGACGGGTCAAATCGTAACCTATTTTCATGGACGGAGTAATATCGATTATCCGAATACCTTCAATTTTAAAATCGAACGAGTTACCCGACTATTTCACTGCGCCCTCTCTCTCAAAACGGTTACCACTTTGTCTCTCATCACATTTTTCTCCTTTTTATTCCTGGGATATATAGAATTGTATTCTTCCATATATCTTCAGCTCTACCCAAAGTCAGCAATTCCTTTCTGAGCAAACTTAAGGAGCGATGAGGAGGTGCGAACTGTGCAAACGCAAGGCGCGGATGTTCTGCGCGTCGGATCGGGCGACCTTATGCTGGGACTGCGACGCCGCCGTGCACTACGCCAACTTTCTGGTGGCGCGGCATTCAAGGAACCTACTCTGCAGTGTTTGCCAGTCACCCACGCTTAGGAACGCCTCCGGCGGCAAGATCCGCCCCACAGTCTCCGTCTGCGAACAATGCGCCGCTCATAAACGCTGCGAAGAAAGCATCGGAGAAGAGTCGGAGACGGAGGTGGTCACGGAGGAGAGTCAGGTTGTCCCTTGCTCGCCGCCCCCGCTGGCAGAGAGCAGTTGCAGCGACGACGAGTCTGTAGGCAGTGAGGACGCCGTCATTTCGAGGAAGCGGCTCCGATTTGAGGTTCGCCTTTTCTTTTCAGTTTCCGAGAAATCAGATTCGGAAAAGTAAATAATTACTTTTCTCCCGAATGATGATCGATTTATTATGATAATTGCAGTCGGATCCGATAAGCGCCTCGTCTCATCTAAGTATCCGTGCTCCTCCGCGTGCGGCGGCGGAAGCATCGTCTAGGAGTAAAAGGAGGGCGTCGCTGCAGGAAGTTCAGGCGATGGATTCGGGTCGGGTCAATGTACGTGGATCGGAAATTTTGGATTCTCTTCCGAGTCTTGAACGGGAAGAAAAAACAGTTCCGGATCAAAAAATGGTGAAAAATTCACGAGGACCGTCGATCTAAACATTATGTGGGCGCTTTTTTAGGCGTGATATTTGTACAATTGTCAACTAATCATCGTTTATTTACTGACAAAATTAGGTAAATCTAGATATTTTATGGGGTTTGTGTTTAGATTTGAAATTCGAATGGATTTGGATTGATGATATTAGGATTAGGATAAAGATTTATCTAATTGAAACATTTGTTTGATACTTACATATATGGGCATATGGCTTCATTTTATGCTAATTATAAAATAATTAATAGTACTCCCTCCGTCTCACTTCCCTCCGTCTCACTAATTATAATACATTTTATATTAAATTAAGTGTATTATAATGGAATGAATAGAGTATAAGATAAGATAGCATAATTTAACTATCAAACAAAGCATTATGAGAATGATTTTTGTTTGTTCCTATTAATTTATTCCGTTTCAGCACGTATTTTTATTTTCATTTTCTTAATGTTTTTAAAGCAAACTTGTATGTATGTCCCGTGCAATGCAGGGGCAAAACATAATAATTTATATAAAATATATAATTAATAAAATAATTAATACAATTTTATAAGTGATACGTGAAAATAAATAGTCTCAAATTAATTTTTATATATTTAAAAAAAATAAAAAATAATAAATATAATTTTATAAGTGGAATTAAAGATAAATAATATGAAAAAAATATAAATATAATAAGTAAAAATATTGTAAGATAAATAGAATGAAAGATAAGAGATAAATTGGAAAGAGAAAGAAAAAATAACTTTACTTTTATATATATATAGGTATAAGTCTAGGTGTAGGTATAGATATATATAGATGTTTTGTTTGGACCGGCTTTTTAAAAGTGATAATTGTGAAATGTACCCACTTTCAAAAATTACATGAACAAAATACTCAAAACATTGTTACACATGTAGAAAATACCCATTTGATTTAAAAAATATATATATCTTACACACTCTTACACATTCTTACACAATTCTAGCACAATTTTTGAGAAATCATTGTGCACTTGATTACAATATAATTTTTGGATTGGCATTGTTTGATATATATTGCATTAGATTCCTTCGTATGAATAACATTCAAAACATTCCAAACCAAAGTCAAAACACTCCCAAACAAAGGAAGAGGTCATTGAAACCATTCTCATCGAATTATCTCGTGTCTAGCTTCAAACTATAGTGATATCGAAGATACAAACCAGGTAATTGCATTAATATGTTGCTTTTGTTCACATAATGCATGAACCGCTAGATGAAGATGCATGGACCGCCCGGACCTCTCGCAGTCTTCGTCCAGCGGTCCATGGGTCTCCATCTGGCGGTTCATGCAGGATCTCGTAGTAGATGTTATTTGTGAGTGTTTTAGTATATTGGTTTAGGTAAATGATAGGTTCTTACTAGGTTTACATGAAAATGTTATTTTGATATTTGTAATAGATTATATGAGTTTCATGTTGCTTAATCTAACTAAATATTATGATTTTCGTGTACTATAGTCTAAAATGAAAGCATTTACGGTTGAACCGCTAGATGAAGACCCTTGAACCGCCAGGGACATGGCCGAAATGCACCTAGCGGTTCATGTAGCTCCATCTAGCGGTTCACAAATTATAGTGTTTATATCATGTATTTTATTGAGTATCCATATCTTATACATTGAAAAAGTGTTTGTGTTATGTTTTTAGATAAAATCCGAATGTAATTGTGTATAATTTCATTTTCAATTTGTAGATGATGGATTGTCAAATTGTGAATGTGAAGTTCGGAGGTTATTGGGTTGATTGTAGCTATGTGAATGGACGGGATCAGATTGCAGCACTTCCTAGAAATGCCATTTCGATCTATAATCTTAGATTTTGCATTAATAACATCTTGATGTCGCCGGGGAGAGAGTATGAAATTTATTACTTATCGGCACTGCGGAGTGGAGAAATGATGAAATATATGTTGACAAACGATGCTGAATTAGTTGCTTTATGCATGAACCTCGGCAGTCCTACGGTATATGTTACTTATAGCGACCCATCTTCGTTTGATATGGGTGGACCTCCACAAAGCTCAAACCTGAATGATGAACTAGAAAATATCAGAAGGTTTGCAGCCTCGACAGATTGGTTTGATGATTATTACCCTTCAGACATGAACTTCGGTTCGACTAGCAGAGTAAATGTGATTCCGGACTTGAATGATGCTTGTTATGGATATGATGAGGGTGAAGAGCAGTATCAGGGTCAGGGTGAAGATCGGTATCAGGTTCATGGTGAAGATCAATATCAGGGGCAGGGTGATGATCAATACCAGTGGCAGGGTGAAGATCAGTATCATGGCTGGGGACAAGAACATGAAGTGGAAGTAGAACAGGGACAGGGACAGGGACAGGGACAGGGACAGGGACAAGGAAATGATGATTGTTATGTCGATGAGGAGGATGATGACGACTCTGATTATGTTCCGTCATCAGAGAGCTCTGAATCTGAAGATCAAGGTGATTTGACCTTTAACAGATCTGTTTTTGCCGAATTCGCTGCATGGATTCACGAGGAAGGGGGAATGCGACATTTGTTAGAACTTATGTATCCTAGTGCTGGTGATACTGATGAAATCCAAATCCCAGAAGGATACCTAAGCAATTGGTTAATTCCAATGGTCCCTCCTAATGCTACAGCTTCAGATTTCTTTTGTGAAGAAAATCCGATACTAGAAGAGTTGGCTGAAGGATCTCTTTTTGATGATAAGGAGCAGCTTAGCATCACAGTTGGTTTGTGGAACCTTGAAAACAACGCAGAGTATAGGGTGACAAGATCAGACACAACCAGATTGGTTTGGCAATGCAAGAAAAGCAAAGAATGTTCATTCAAGCTTCGTGCTTTATCTCATGGTGGGCCGTGGCTTGTATCAAAGTTTTGTGGCAAGCACACGTGCGGTGATTGCATCACAAATATCGCACCAAAAAAGGTACACACAAAAGTCATCGGTGCATATTTTGCAAAGAAAATGCGAAACACAAATGAAATTCTAAAGCCCAAAGTTATTCAGAACGAGTTGATGACTCTGTTTGGTATGCAAGTAACTTATGATGTGGCACTCAGAGGTAGAAACCATGCTGTTGAGATGATATATGGAAAATATGATGAATCATTTCAACAACTGCCTGGTTATTTGCATATGTTAAAGATGACAAACCCTGGCACGATCACAGATATCGACATTGGTGCAGACAACAGGTTTTGTCATGTATTTGTGGCTCTTGGTGCATGCAGATCAGCATTTGGCTTGTGCATGAGGCCGGTAATTGTAGTCGATGGTACTCACCTGAAGGGGAAAAATAATGGAATTATGTTTGTTGCTGTAACAAAGGATGCAAATGAACAAGTGTATCCATTGGCGTATGGAATCGGCCCAATTGAGAATAATGAGTCTTGGGTATGGTTTATGACACGGCTACGAAGAGCATATGGGAGTACGGCTCAAACATTAATTGTGTCTGATCAACATGTGTCGATTGAGCATGCAGTGAGAGTTGTATTTCCGGAAGCAACTCATGGCCTTTGTTACTACCATCTTAGTAACAATTTGAAAAGATTTGGTAAAACTACTCTAGGGTTGTTTCAGAAGGCTGCATACACATACAAACAGGCCGAATTTGATAAAAGAATGAACATGATTCAAGTTGGCAAGGTGCAGGCCTACGATCACTTAATGAACATTGGACCTGATAAGTGGGCTCGGTCTAAATGTCCTGTTCGAAGGTACAGCTTCTTAACGTCCAATGCAGCTGAGAGCTTCAATCGTACACTCTTATGGGCTCGTCGTCTTCCTATTTGTGCATGCATCGAGTCAGTAAGAATGATTTGTGAGGATTGGTTTAGAAAACGACTTGTAGCTGCTAACAGGGAGAGACATCCACTTCCTGAAGAGGTAAGACTCAAATTGTGTATCCAAATCGAGAGATCTCATACATACAGAGCCATTCCACTAGGTGATGATCGATACCGAATTGAAACAGACAGTCGATCATTGTTGGTAGATATTGGAGCGTGGACATGTGAATGCATGGAATTTCAATACGATGGGATCCCTTGTTCTCATGCTATTGCAGGAATTACGTAAGTGCATTTATGTTATGCTAAAGTTGAGATTTAAATTAGATTATTATTTTCTGAGATTTTATTAAGAATCAACTTATCTGTGCAGGAAATCTGGGAAAACTACGATTGATTTTGTAGCACACTATTACAAATCATCATCCGTTTTAGATGCGTATAAAGGTGTTATATCTCAAATTCCGCCGAAACAAAGTTGGAATTTGCCGGAAGATATCTCAAGCATTGAGATTTTGCCAAACAAAGCAATAAGAATGCCGGGTAGACCGAGGATGAGTAGACGTAGGGGATGGGCAGAATCATCGGGCACTACAAGTCGAAGGTCAAGACGGTGAGATTTTCACAAATGTCCAAATTAATTCAATGTTGAATTTGTAGTACGATTATGTTATCTTTGCATTTTTATAGCTATGCTGTCATGTGGATTGCATTACGGATGTTGTCATGTGGATTGCATTACGGATGTTGTCATGTTGAATTTGTATTACGATTATATAAACAGGCCGAATTTGGATTGTGTAAATGCATTATGGATGTTGTCCATGTATTGTCTAAATGTTATTGTATATTTTTGGCTTGATCATTAAGGTTATATTTATATGTAGATGTAAATTTAACGACTAATAGAGATAGCCCGACCGGCAATGGGCGCCCATATAAACTCCCCTTACAAGGCTGGGCGCAGGTTCGAATCCCAGCACCCCCATGAAAGCAAGGTGCATGCGGTACTCACTCTCAGTGACCGTGACATAGTCAGTTAACTTCTTCTTCATGAAAGCTTTCCACCTGTTCAATATTTCTTCATCAACACTGTCTGGCTTCTCTTTCGGGACATATGCACGTACTGGTTGAGGGGAAAAGGCACCTTCAAACTCTGCCGATGCGTCATCACGCGAAGTCGACGCGCCCGGAAATGGTGTCTACAAAATAAAATGCAAATTACTCACTATAATAAGAAGAAATAGTTTTTCAAAAAGAATATGCGTAATAATAAACTTACAGATCCAGTATATGCTCCGTGGCTGGTGGCCTCAAAATCCGAAGGGCGAGGTGACTGCACCGAAGCCCGAGGTGACTGCATCGAAGGCCTGTGTGCCTGCATCGACGGCCTAGCTGACTGCGGCATAGGGGGTGGCGGTCGCTGAGTAGGAATGATTGGATCGGCACGTCGAGAAGGACCACAACTAATGGTTCTCAAAAGATCTCCCATCCATCTCTTTAGCGTTTCCTTTAGATCATCGTGCCTCTGCATGATACGTGCCTCCAACCGATCCTGCCTCTCTGTCATCCGTTGCTCGAAAGCACTCATCTCGCCCCGTATCTGATTAAGTGCGCGCTCAGTCTTGCCGCCGCTGCTACTCGAGGATGACGACTCACGCACCGGTGCCCTAGCACGCTTTGCCTTGTCTCGACGACGACGCGGAGGACGCTCTGATGGCTCGGGCTCGGCCTGCTCACCGTGATCTGATGACTCCGGGTGATCGATGACTGGTGGCGCTACAGTCCTAGTAACTCGCCGACTGCTCACTGGATGTACTGCCTCAGGTCTCTGCCTCGATGCCCGTTGCTCATTTGTCAA
>JAPKLX010001466.1:0-20894 GCA_026898415.1 Leonotis leonurus | reverse complement strand
CATCCCTCTCTTTTTAGTAAGAGTAAGGTGGCGGATCTTCCTTGGCACAATCCTGATGCACCAGCAACCTCTGGCATTCACATGCCCACGCAAACTGTGCAACAGTTGCTGGATACACTGACCTCCCTGCTGGATGCACTGACTCCCCTCGCTGCTCTCTTACCTGCTCTTGAGGCGTGCCTTTCTTCCCAACAAGGGGGAGGATAAGACGCAGCAGCCACAGAAGTCGGGGCGGATGTTGATGAAACTGGTGGAGGTGGTGCTGAGGACGAGAATGATGGTGCAGATGCTGCGGACGAGAACGATGGTGATGCTGAGGACGATAAGGAGGCTGAAGGCTGATGCATGAATATGTGGCCGAATGGCCTGATGTGTGACCATGTGTGGTCGAAAACATTACTCAAAACAATTTATTTTTTGTGTGTGGATGGATGATTAACAACTTTTTTTGCTGATGCTTTTTGTCGCTATGATGCGACTATAAGATGTGGTGCTTGCATATATCGTTGCTACTATACATGCCTTACTACTTATGATGCTATGTTATTCTTGCTGTATATAGATGCTTTGTGGGGTTAAATGTTTTTGCAGGCTTCAAACACTTAGGGGGAGTTCTTGCTGACTTAAAGGGTGTTGTGAAGAAGGCACAAAAACAGGGGGAGTTTGTTAGGTATTTTTATGTTGTTGGGTATTATGTTAAACCTAACATGTATGTTTTTGTGTTCTTCACACGATGATTGTTGACTCAGCTGTTGAACTCAACATAATAGTTCGCGGGATGACTGTTGACTTAGGTGTTAAGGTCAACATTTGATGCTGACTCAGCATTGGCACGTGGACTTTGACTTGGTATGCTGGAAGAGAAGTAAGGATACACGAAGACTGAAGAAGACCAAGTCATGACTGGAAGTTGAGAGTTTCACGCCTAGTGGAAATCTGTTGCTGCGAATATCGGGGTCAACAAACGGTCTGCCGGATATTACGGAGCACGACAACAGTTGAGAAATTTAAGGATACATGGGCTGGCAGTTATACGAACATGGTTCTGAAGCCCATGGATCACTCTCTATAAATACTAGCTATAGTTTTCAATTATAGTAGAGAGATTTTTGCAGATTAATTTCGTAGTTTAGTGTGTATGATCTTCAGCCTTGTAGATCGTACGTTTAGTGTTTTTTTTGTAAGAAGTGTTGATGTTGTGTGGTGCTAAACATTGTAGCAAGACAACACTTATTTTGATTATTCTTTTTGGCCGTAAGGCTGCTGTGTAGGTTGTTCGTTAACACAACCTACGCAAAACTATCTCGTGTGTTCTTATTTAGCTTCCGCAACATTTACTTAGAGTGGTTGATACACTATCACATACCTTCCCACCAGAATTTCTTTTTCAGGTCCTGGTACATCTTTGTACTTCCTGGGTGAGTAGTATAGGGCGTATCATGTGCTTCACTCATGATATCATCCTTGAGCTTCTCATCGTGTGGAATGCACAATCTTCCCTCAAAGGTGATGGTGTTGTCAGCTTCTTCTCTATAGTTTGTGACATCTTTATTCCTCACTTTAAGCCGTATCTTCTCAAATATCTCATCCATCATTTGTGCTTCTAGAACTCGACCTCTCAGATCTAGTTCTATCACTAAGGTGGCGAGAATTCCTTCTACAGTTTCGAGAGGCTGTAAAACTTCTAAGTTCATCTTACTGAACTCTCTGAAAAGGTCTGCCTCTTGAGTTAGTAAAAATGCAATCTTTGACGAGTTTTTACGACTTGGAGCATCGGCTACTATATTAGCTTTGCCCGGATGGTAATTGATACCGCAATCATTATCCTTTACTAACTCTAACCATCTTCTCTATCTCATGTTCAGATCCTTCTGCTCGAAGAAATATTTGAGACTTTTGTGATCCGTGAAAATTTCACACCGGACTCCGTAAAGATGGTGTCTCCAAATTTTCAAAGCATGGATTACTGCAGCTAGTTCCAGATCATGAGTGGGATAGTTAAGCTCATGCGGCCTGAGTTGTCGCAATGCATAGGCTATCACTTTCCCTTCCTGCATTAGTACACAGCCTAATCCATTCTTGGATGCGTCTGTGTAAACATAATACTCTTTGTTTGGTTCTGGGACTGCTAAGACTGGGGCTGTCGTCAACTTGTCTTTCAATAGTTGAAAACTATCCTCACACTCCTGAGACCATTTGTACTTGATTCCTTTTCGCAGCTGTTGTGTCATTGGTCTCACTATCTTAGAAAATCCTTCTATAAATCTTCGGTAATATCCCGCCAGTCCTAAGAAACTTTTGATTTCGTTAGGAGTGGTCGGTGACTTCCAATCCCGTACAGCTTCTACTTTTGTAGGGTCCACCTTGATTCCTTCTGATGACACAATATGTCCAAGGAAAGTTACCTCTCTTAGCCAGAAATCGCACTTACTGAATTTGGCATAGAACTTCTCGTTCTGGAGTGTTTCCAAAATGATTCTTAGATGTTTCTCATGTTCTTCTTCACTCTTCGAGTATATGAGAACATCATCTATGAATACTAGGACAAATTTGTCTAGTTAAGGATTAAACACTCGGTTCATTAAATCCATGAACACTGCAGGTGCATTAGTTAATCCGAACGGCATCACTAAAAACTCGTAGTGACCATACCGTGTCCGAAAAGCTGTTTTAGGGACATCCTCGGTTCGAATTTTCAGTTGGTGGTATCCTGAGCGTAAATCTATCTTTGAGAAAACGCTTGCTCCCTTCAGTTGATCAAACAAGTCGTCTATCCTTGGCAAAGGATATCGGTTCTTGAGTGTCAGTTTATTTAGACCCCTATAGTCTATGCACATCCTTAACGTTCCATCCTTCTTCTTCACAAACAGTACCGGGGCTCCCCATGGTGATACGCTAGGTCTGATAAAACCTAGATCCAAAAGCTCTTGAAGTTGTATCTTGAGTTCTTCTAACTCCTTTGGTGCCATTCGGTAGGGTGCTTTTGATACTGGTGCCGAGCCTGGTTCCAAATCTATTGTGAACTCCAGCTGGCGGTTTGGTGGTAATCTCGGTAGTGCTTCAGGAAATACATCTGGGTATTCCCGTACGATAGCGACATCTTCGATCCTTCTTTCTTTTTCTGATTCTCCACTCAGATAAACGAGATAGGCTGAACATCCTTTCTTTACCAGTTTCTCAGCTTGTAGTGCTGAGATAACTGTCTTTCTACAATTCGTGGTAATCCAGTGAAATCTAGTGGTTTTCTCATCAGGAGGTTGAAATGAGACTTGCCTCTCATTACAAAAGATTGTGGCGTAGTTTTTAGCTAGCCAATCCATTCCAAAAATTTTATCCACATCGTTCATAGTGATGACACTAAGATTATTTGGTAAGATCTTTAATGATCCTAAGTTCAAGTGCAGATTAGAGCAGGCATGTGTAATCGTAGTAGTTCCTCCTAAAGGTGAAGATACCTTCATAGCTGTCTCAACTAGTTCTGGTTCAAGCTCTAAATTCTCTACGCATGCTTTGGCAATGAAAGAATGGGATGCTCCAGTATCAAATAAAATTATTATTGGCAAGTCGAGGAGTATTCCCATACCTGTCAGGTTTCCCCAATTTCCTTCAGGTTGCTTTTGATTCATTGCATAAGCTCCGGCGTTCTGTGGCTGCCTATTCTGCTGTTTATGTTGATAAGGTGGTGGTGGTGGCGGTGGTAGTAGCCGCTGAGGGTATGAACGTGCCTGGGGCTGTGCTTGAATAGGCCGCACATTTTGCTTCTGAGGCTGCTGATTTGGCCTCATGTTTCCCCCTTGTTGTCGGTTAGGGCAATTATTTGCATAATGTCCCTTCTATCTACAAATGAAGCATTCAATGTTAACTGCTCTGCACACTCCACTGTGCGTTGTCCTGCATTTCGGACAGATAGTGGGCTTCTGTTGAAAGTTCCTGGACTGTGGCATCTGTCCTTGCCTTCCAAAATTCTGGAAAGGTGCATGTCCTTCCCATGGCTTCTTCTGAATGGGATTAGGACGGTGATCCTCCCATTTCCTTCTTCCCTTGAACAGCTGAGGCTGGTTCTGTGGATACATCGGTGGGTGGGTTGGTACCTGCCTTTCTACTGGCATGGCAGTTTCAATATCGAGAGCACGGCTGAGAGACTCTGGGTAAGATAACCCTCCATGGCTGGCTAGGGCCATCCTAATCTCATGCCTCAGACCGGCATAGAACTTTTCCGCCATTTTCTCGTCTGTGTCGACCTGCTCGGGTGCATATCTTGACATATCACAGAATACTCGGTCGTATTCTGTCACCGTCATCCTACCTTGCCTTAGATGGTAGAACTCGGTTTCCTTTTTCTTTCGGTAGCTCTTAGGAATATACTTGTCATATATCCCAATTTTGAACTCTTCCCAAGTTAGATTTCCTAACTGCTCAGGAGTCATTATCTTCCTTCTTGCTTCCCACCAATAGTCAGCCGATCCTGTCAGCTGAAAGGACACGCAAGTCACGCGTTCCTGATCTGTGCATCGTAAGAAATTGAAAATGCGTTCCAGAGCACGCACCCATAGCTCGGCTTCGGCTGGGTCTCCCATCCCATTGAACATTGGTGGGTTCTGTCGCAAGAATAGTTCTTCTACTCTTCTTACTGGTGGTGGAGGAGGTGGGGTTGCGGCTCGTTCCTCCTCAATTACTTCCTCTACATTTCTAGCGCCTCGTCCTCTACCACTGCCCCTCGGGCGTCCAACTCTTCTTGGCGGCATTCTGATAATTCATATTTATTTCGTTAGATAATCGAGTTTTTAGTCGTAATCTTATTATTAATATTTCACTTATTAAATCTTTACTGTCTTATTACGCATATAAGTTTAAATACTGGGTAGATGAAAACATAATATAACAATCTCATATACTGCAAAAGACTCCTAAAGTCATATATATATACATCTCGTCATATGTGCCTCCTCGAGGACTTAATACAACTGAAACTCTCAAAATGTACTATCTAAGTACATGACATGATACCCATCACTCTCGGATAGTATCACAAAAGGTACTCAGTCACAAGACACTAGCTACTGTGTTCTTGTACTGTCAAAAAGTGATAATATCTAAACGACATCACGGAACAGTCCTCATAAAGTCGCCGTTTCCGTGTAACAAAAGTCTAAAAATAAAACAGCATCAGGACGGCCTAAAGACAAGGTCCGTTGCTGATGGTACATCACAAACTAGAAATGACATAAAAGCAACTAAACAACCAACGCCCGTCGATCACTAGACTACTGATTCTGCAGTATCTGCCCTGGATGCATCCATCTCCGGGTCTTCCTCCTCATCATCACCAACTTGCCCGGTTCCCTCGGCCTCTGCCTCTCTCGGTCCCCGTACAGCATCAAGCTGTCTCCGCAAGTCAGCATAAAACTCTACGGCAGGTGGCGAGAACACCCTCTTACGGGAAGGGCTTCTGTCAGGGGATATGCAGATCGGATCTGCTCTCGTGGTGCCTGGCGGTGGAGAGATCGGGGTGCAGTCCTCTACTGAGTCGGACACAGCTGGGACCTTGCCCTTGCTGTCCGTATCCGAGAACTTCCAAAGAATTCTCCATACTCGTCGCTCCGTGGGCGAAATCGAACCAGAGTCAGTCGTCAGAGGTCGGTAGACCGGAGCTGAGCGTCTCACACTAATGATAGGGCGAGAAGGTCCTGCCTCGGCATCGTGTCGTCCACTTGTCCTACTGGCTGGTACGGGACATAGGATAGGTGATGGTGGTCGGACCTCGCTAGCTGGACGTGTAGGGTCTAGCTCAACGTCATGTGTCCCCTGGGGCTCTGGAACTAGCATAAGGTGTAGGAAACTGAATGTCGGGACTAAAGGAATCACTCCCACCGGGAAGAACGTAGGAATCAATGGGGTCCACCAAATCGATACATCACCTGCCGGTATCAAGTCTCCAGGTCTAATATAAGGTCCCCTCGGCGCAATGCCGTATGCAACATAGAAGAAGTGAAGAGTGGCGATAAATCCTAAGAAATCTCCCTCTCTCTCATAACTCCTCCCAATGGGGCAGATAAAATCCCCCATGATCATACGAGCCCATCCCTGCCAGTCTAGAGGTAATAGCTGTGTCAAACGCATCATGCCATCCATTCCGGTGGCTCCGTGGGGCTGAGCTGCCGCCCATAGTCTCTGGAAATGGGACAAGAACTCCCCTAGATCGTCTCCTAAGCAAGGAGCATAAGTCTGGTACTCAAATAGGATAGTGGCTGGGCTGGCTTGTGGTGTCAGACGTTTCCGGGTTGTACGGATCATTCGTGCCATCTATATATAAAAAAAAAAAATTCGTCAAATTTCTAAGATTATTACTTATCTCACAACTAACTTGCTTTATTTATTCTTCTACAACCTTCACTTTATTTCTTCATAATTTCATAAGGTAGAAGCTTTTAACTCTTTCACTTGAAATTTATTTCATTGAAACTTATTACTTAAGATTAATTGAATCTTCTTCAATGGATTTAATTTCATTTCTTGCTTTTAGCATAAAATATTATGCATAATTTCTTATTTTTGTTATGACATAGGGATTAAACCTGGATTCTTTACTTACATCTCTCATCCTTTCCATTCTAGATTTTCTTCTCGTTTCCTTCTTTCCTTTATGTTGTTATGGAATTGAAGGTGAGAGTTAATTCGAATCGATTCGTCTAATTTCTTTAAGGGATTTGTTATATTCGTAGGTTTCCATTCCTGAGGTCAGATCTTAATTCTTTAAGATCTTAAGATAAGGATATATTCATATCCTTTGCATATGAAAACATAACTTGTAAAACTTTTACCTTCTTCTCGTTGAGCATGATGTGTCGGAGTGCTAGGCTTGTCGACTCACTCAACTAGTCTAGCGAATGATGCTAGACTAAACTCGAAAGAAGACTCTTGGGTTTAAAGCAAAATGCTCTGATACCACTCTGTCACGCCCCGACCTCCGCCCTCCTCGGCAGAGTCCGGGTGCGCGACTAATGGATAAATGATTAATGGATAAAGTGGAATACTGAAAGCTCTGACTGATCCGAAAGGTAATTTCATAACTAAGTTTAATTCACACAAGGATTTAATTTACATATTTGGCAACTTCGCCAACCAAAAACTGATAGAAACTCTTGCAGCGGAATGAGGATCGACTGAAGTCTACGTGTATGAAGACACGTGGACAACCAAGATTTATTTAAAGACCGACAAGCCCGCCAGAGCATCTCCCATCATCATGTCTCAACCTGCACATTTATAAATACATGCAGGGCTGAGTACAAACGTACTCAGTAGGCATGTTGGTCCCGAAAGAGCTAGATTAGTGTATGGGGGGGGGAATACACCAATTCAAAACTTTTTAGGTTTTCTTGTTCACAATTTAAACTGTAAGGTATTAGCTCAATTTACAATAAAGATAGCTAGGGTTAGTAAAATGAATCTTCTTGTTAGGAAGATTAGGTTTTACTTAAACAGTACCTTACGTGTGAATAACAATAATCAAGAGTGACAAACACAGATTTAAACTTGATTAAGGTACTGTGAGGAATTTGGTGGTTAATGCTCTTTATATTAAAAACGTTCTCTTTAGCCAATCTTTGACACAACCAAGTTAATGCACAAGTATGAAGAATATGATAATAAAGTAAAACAGAAAGTACGAACACAAGGTGTTTAACGTGGTTCGGGATAAACCTCCCTACGTCCACGGCTCGATCAAAACTAGATCAAAATCCACTATATCTCCTTTCTTTTTACTCGTTGAGTACGAGCCTCAAGCTTTATCAAAACTAGATAACAACTTGAGATTACACTTCTTAGATTGAGGAACTACAATCTAAATCTTACAACTTTCGGATCAAAACAGATCCTAACTTGGGGTTTTTGGTAAAAACAAATTTCCAAAAAATAATAACTTCAAGAACTGTAAACACTCAAGAGAATTCTTGATTTTGAAGGAGTGCTTTGAACGCTGATAGCTTGAAGAAATTTGAGCAGAGTGATGGCAATTTTTTCGCTTGAATTCTCGTGCTTATTTCTGGAGGTGAAGGTGGTATTTATAGTCTCTAGAAGAAAGCTATCCATTAGAGATGAAGGTACTCTTTTTCAACGCATTAATG
Source organism: Leonotis leonurus (assembly GCA_026898415.1). NCBI lineage: Eukaryota > Viridiplantae > Streptophyta > Magnoliopsida > Lamiales > Lamiaceae > Leonotis > Leonotis leonurus. Next base: position 12,765 of record JAPKLX010001466.1, on the reverse strand, counting down.
GCTGCATTAATTGCATGGCAGAGTTGTTGAGAGACGCGCTGCCAAATGCGAGTTGTTACCACCTTTCACGGGATTTCACAATGTATTGCCATACTGGGAATGATACGCAGTACAGGAATTTTGATATCCTTGTACTTTATTCCTTAAAGTATGTCTTTGATGTGACAGTACACTGTGTGGTTGACTTGTGACACATTTAGGTATGTCGGCAGTCCACCGTAGTTATTGTGAGGAGCAGCTTGAGTTTGAGGTTACAACAGCTCGCTGTTGAATGAGTTGTCCTCAATTCTTCATTATGGTCAGATCGTATTTTCCACAAACGATCTGCTGTATGAGATGTAGGGATGGCCAGATCGTTTTTAGGAATAAACGATCTGTTGTTGTGTGATGACAGCCGGTTGAAGATAGTTTGAGCGAGCTGCTAATCCAAACGATCTGATGTTGGTGATGAGCAACGGGCTTCAACTTCTTTTTGGAACGAGTTGCTTAGTCTTTAGAACGAGCTCTTATCGAGTAGTCTATTCTAGAGAACCAGATCGTTATAAGTGTTTTGAGACTTCAAAACAACTTTTACATTTGAGATCTGTTGAAACATAATCTAGAAATGAAATCAAAACAAGCAAATTGGAATGACAGCTCGTTTGCAATTACGGGAAGTAGATCGTTAATTGTTTTAGAAAACGATCTGCTCTCTTTTATTAACGAGCTGTCTTACATGAGGGAATAAACACTTGCAATAATAACCATCATTGTGTCCAGGATATCTATTACAAGAATAAGACAGATCGTTATTTACCTTTAAGAAAACGATCTGCTTCTTTTACACTTAAGATAAACCTTAATAGATGACAATGATTGTTTGGTTTCAACATTAACATGTAGTTTCGAGGAACATCATCAAAACAGATAAATTTATGGGGTTCCCAACAATTTCCCCCTTTTTGATGATGTCGAAACCTACACTAAGACTTTCTTTTAAAACGAGTTATTATCAATGAGGTTAGTTAAGGAGCATAATAAGAAATGACAGGCATAAAACATTGCCCGGACAAAGAGATATTGTCATCAGGTTATTTTTCAAAAATAGATATACTTTATTGATCAAGCAAGATTACAATTTACATATGTAGTGAGATCGCTGCAAAAATCAAAAAGAGTTATTCAGGATTGAGATGGCCTTCTTTGTTGTTCAGCTAGCTGCTGCCTTCTCCTTTCAACCATTTCCCTTTGTCTTAGTTCCGAAGGAACTCCAAAGCTAGCATATATTCCGTTGAACAACCTTCGATAGTCAGCATTGTTGAAATCGATAGGAAAGTTGTTCAGCTGAGCAGATCGATTAATGGCATTTAGCACTTCAGTGTGATCCACGTCGGTAGTTCCAGGAATCCTTGGATATAGCAATGTAGTTTTTCTTGGTGCAGTGAGGGGCTTGTTGGTCATGGCAGATTGCCTATAGAGATATTCCACAAAAGTTTGATTTTTGTGTTGAGCGAAGAATTCTCTAAACAGCTCGTCTACTGTCCCTCCTTAAACATCCTGGTCCATCAAGTAATAATGTTGCATTATGAATTCCTTGACCAGTTTGTTCCATTTCGCAACATGCTTTGAGTGTAGCCAGGTAAGGTTTTGGGGATCAGTAAGCTGAAACTTCACAAAAAATTTGAACATGGGATTAGTTGGCTCAATTTCTTCATGTTCTGAGGATTCAGCCTTGTCATCTTGGGCACTAGTTATCCCCTGTCTTTGTTTCTCCGCCCTCCACAGCTTTTTGAATTCTGGGTCAGCTATCTGCTCCGCTGTGCACCCATCCAAAAACATTTCCTCATTCTCATCATCTTCTGTCATGATCTTCTTTCCTTTGCTCTTGGCAGCAGCCTTCTTTTCTTCTTCCTCTTTCTTGCGCTTTTCTTCATTCTCCTTTTGCAGCTGTTTAGCTTCAGCAATTTGTTTCGTAGTTAACTTTTTCTTTGCAGCAGCAGCTTGTTTCTTTTTGATTTGGGGAGCAGTGGGCTGAGCTCTCTTTTTCTCTTCCCCCTTTTCGACATCAGCAATGAACTCCTTGGAGATAATAAGTCGAAGGAAGGCAAGATCGTCTTGAAGAGCCTTGAATCGTGCTTCAGAATCTTCTTTGTATTGCAAGAAAGCAGAAATGTTTCCATTAACTTCATTGAACTGTTTTGCAGAATCCTTAACGTGAGATGCAAAATCAGCAGCCAGCGCGCTGTGAGACACTTTCATGTCAGTAATTTGTTTGTTGACCAGAAAGATTTCATTCCCCATGGCAACATTTTCGTCCTTTAAAGCATCTGGCAGCTGGGCTTTAAGTATTGCGGGCAGCGAGCTCTTAACCACATTTGGAATAGTGGTTTTCTCCATGTCCTCCAATTGCTTTTCCACTTGCTTTTTCACCTCGGCAACCATTGTTGTTCCAGCAGTATGCATCTTGTTTTCAAAAGATTTGGTCTCCTCTTGAATGGCAGCAATTTTACAGTTTGTTTCTTCCTTGTACTTGTCAAAAACCTCACGATCACTGTCCAAGTCTTTATGCAACTCTTCGGAGAGTTTAGAGTGAGCAAGCTGAACATTCTTGTCAGCAGTTTGCAGGGCGCTCTCAGCAGCGGAGAATACAAAATTTGCCAATGCAGCAGATCGATTATTTATCCTTTCATGAATAAGTGCGCTAAGTTGATCTGCTGTCATGTGGGCACTAAGATTTGAGGAAAGCAATTCTTCCAACGTGTGCATTTGGAAACCATCTGGAGCTGTTGCATGAGTAAAGATTTCTTCTAAGTGTTCAGCAGGGGTTGTAAGTTCTTGAACAGGAGCAGGTGGTTCCGTGATTTGTGTATCAACGAGCTGGGGTGAGGTAGTTGCAGCTGGCTTCTCCTGTTGAACAGATGGTTCTTCAAAGTTGAACACATCATCAAAATCTCCAGCCTGGAGATCCACAGCTAAATCAAAAAGTTCCTTTTTATTTGCATATAATGGAGCCAGATCGACATTGAGACTTGCAGCTTCTTCCTTCATTTTTGTCAAAACATATTGGTGAAAGTATTGACGTGCATCAGGGATATCAAGAAATCCAAAGTAGTTGACCAGCTTGCTTTCCTCAGCCTTCAGATCGCTGATTGAGAATAGAAGTAGTATGGCTTCAAGAATATAGAATTTGCAATCAAGGATTTTCAAGTATGTCTGAAATCTTTTTGCCATGTCAAACGTGGTTGGGGTGAGCTGGATTCCAGGCATAGAATTGGTGACTAAGTCGGTTGCATTATCTTGAAGCTGTTTGAGAAGCAGTTGGGCACCTTTCAATCTCTCCACGATATCGTCAGCGGGCTGCTCATGAACGTTGAGTTCAACATCGGCTTCATTTACATCGGGAGCAGATGGCTCCTTTGCTTGGTCAGAAGTTGCATTCAATTCTTCCTCCAAATTTCAAGCAGTCGGTCTGCTCTTGGTTTTTCTTTGTTTCTTTCCCTTTGTTCCAGCAGCTGGCTTGGGGCTACCAGCTGCCTTTCTCTTGGCAGGGCGTTCCCTTTGTTCTTCTTGTACTTGAGCAGCAGCGGTCTCTCCAAGTGTGGGTTTCTTCGCTGGAATCATCCAATCTGGATTGGACTGGCCCATCTTAAACAATGCTTGCTTGAGTTTCTCATCAATTACCTTGAGAAATATTTGAGAAGCAACGCCAAGGGACATTTCCATCTGGTGGCGATTCTTTGGCAGAATCCAATCTTTAGCAAATTCAACAGATTTGTGCCACTTATCCCTTTGAAAGAAACCTCCTATAATCGAACTGAGTTTGGTAGAGAGTCGAAGAGGTCGTTTGATATTGAACTTGGTGCAGTTACCATCACTATCCAGGCGAAGGTCGATTTGCTGTTCTTCATCAACAATAAGTTTTAACAGCGATCTTGCCCAATTGACATTGAGATTTAGGAAAACTGCAGCCAAAACCTTAAGTTTTCCAGCTGTTACCGAGTCAAACGTTCCTTGGTGTCCAAGAAACACCTTTTGCACAAAATCCAGAAGAAGACGATAGCTGGGTAGCATTAATGAACGATTGAATGCTTTTCCCGTCCATTTGAATGGTTGATCCTAGATAATATTGAGAACATTCTGAATCTGAGCATCTGTAACATCATCAACAACTATGTCGCCTTCATCAACCAAATGATATGTTTGAAGAATCATCTCGATGACTGCCACCCTAATAGTGTCTTCCTTTGCTTTGCTAATGGGGATTTTGACTGTATATTCTTCATTGTCATCAACCGTCAGAGAGCAGAAAAACAATGCGATTTGCCTCGGGAGGAAATAGTCTGGTTCGGTGGTAATTATTTTGTGAAACCCTAAGGAAAAATCAAGACATTAATAGTGTAAATTTGACAGCAATTAAGTACTAATGTATACATACAGGCAGTGAAATTTCCATTTAACAACAAAAATATGATCATATTAACGCAATCCAAAGTCAATAATCCTAGGATACATAGCAGAATACCAATGGTTAAAGTATGAAGATTAACAAAAAGTAGAGACACAACATGCTCAATCAGGTATGTAGAATTTCTCTCCTAGTACAAGTTTAAGTGATGTTTAAACCTGAGCATGCCCTGATTCTACTAAATAACATCTCTAGGTTTCGAAACCCATGATGCGTGAGTTCGGCGCGGGGCTCAGGGGTAAGCTTTGCTTCTATGGCGTGTAATATATCAGACATATTAATAGTGGGTGAGGGGGAAGATGAAGAGCTAGCTTCAGAAGCAGACATTTTGAACAAGATTTGAGTGAAAAACGAAGAACTATAGAGTTGCAGAAATTTGAGTTTGAGAGCTTGAGTACAACAATGGCGGTTTAGGTATTTGTGAGAGGGAAAATTTAAGTGTGAAGAAAGACAGTCAAACGTTTCCCTATATATAAGCAAATAATAAATGGTCCAGATTGAAACATATAAAAGTAATATCAAATAACGGTTGAGATTACTCCCTTGTTTAGTTATTTGCCGCCCAAAAGAGTGAATTTTATACGCCATTGATTTCTCGTATTCGTGGAAGTGACATCATTTTCTCGAAACACGAATCGAGGACTGCGACATTAAATGTCTGGACCTTTAATCGTCACTTTTCTGACATGTAGGCGTGTGAAATATCCTAGAGAATAAATTATATTTATTAGCAATCATTAGGATTAATTATTCCAAGAGTCGGAGAAATTAATGAGTTGGATTCCCCCTTGACTGTTGATTCCCCCTTGATTAATGCTCCAGCAGATTGTTTTTGATTCGAACGATCTGCTATGCTTGGTGTTAGCAGCGGGCTGCTATCATTTGTGACCAGCTGATGTTGACTGCTGTTTGAGGGGCCAGATCGTTTTCTGCTACCTAACGATCTGTAAGAGGCAGATCGTTTTAATCCTGTGAACGATCTGCTATCCTCATCTATTTGTTGTTCCATAGTGCAACTCGCTGCTTGTTGTATTTGTTGATGGAAGCAGATCGTTTTTCTTCTTTGAATGATCTGCTGTGGATATTCAATTTAACAGCCAGCTGTTAGTAATTCCAAATAAAATAACTTTGAAATTTCATAGTATTAGCAACATAATTATTTTAATAAAATGTGAAGCTAAAGTGAAAGTTGTGATAACAGATCGCCTTTTTACCATCAGCTAACTGTTATCAACATTTGTACCAATTTCAATGAAGTTTATTAAGCCCAATTTTCCACAAAGCATTTTGAATCTATCTTCTGGCAATGCTTTTGTGAGGACATCAGCTCGCTGCACATCCGTATGAATTTTCTCGATCTTGATGTTCTTCTTCTCAACATGATCTCGAATAAAGTGATGACGAACATCCACGTGTTTGCAACGAGTATGAAGTACTGGATTTTGTGTTATCGCTATGGCACTCGAGCTGTCACAAAATATTGTAACTGCATCCATCAGTACTTCATAATCTTTGAGCTGTTGTTTGAGCCATAGTATTTGTGCTGTGCAACTCCCTGCTGCCATGTATTCTGCTTCTGTTGTTGAGGTTGCGACCGAAGTTTGCTTTTTAGAAAACCACGAGATGAGCTTGCTTCCAAGAAATTGACAAGTCCTAGATGTGGATTTTCTATCAAGCTTGCAACCTGCATAATCAGAATCAAAATAACCAGTTAACATAAAGTTATCATCACAAGGATACCATAAACCTATTTCAATGGTCCCTTTGAGATAACGCAGGATTCTTTTGACTGCTTCCAAGTGGGATTCCCTTGGACTTGATTGATATCTAGCACAAACACCAACAGCAAAAGTAATGTCAGGTCGACTAGCAGTTAGATATAAAAGTGATCCGATAATACCACGATACTGTTTTATATCTGTTGTTTTTCCAAGAACATCAGGACCAATTTGTCCATTTGATTGCATAGGAGTCTTTGCTGGTTTGCAATCTTTAACTCCAAATTTGGTGATGAGATCATTGATGTATTTGGATTGGTTGATTAGGATCCCATCAGCAGATTGTTTGACTTGCAGGCCTAGGAAGAAGTTCATTTCTCCCATCATTGACATCTTGTACTTGTCCTGCATTAGCTTACTAAATTTGTTACAAAGGAATTCAGATTTGGATCAAAAAATAATATCATCAACATAAATCTGAACTAAAAGGATATAGTCTTGGACTTTGATGGTGAATAACGTCTTGTCTACTGATCCACGTTTGAATCCCGATTGAAGTAAGAATGTGGACAGTGTCTCATACCAAGCTCGAGGAGCTTGTTTTAGTCCATACACTGCCTTTGCTAATCGGTACACCTTGCCTTCGTCTTCAACTTCAAACCCCGGTGGTTGTTCCAAATAAACTTCTTCTTCTAGAATTCCATTCAGAAAAGCACTCTTTACATCCATTTGGAATACTTTGAAGCGTTGGAAAGCTGCATAGGCAAGAAACAATCTGATGGCTTCTAGTCTTGCAACAGGTGCAAATGTCTCATCAAAATCTATCCCTTCTTGTTGACAATAACCTTTTGCGACTAGCCTTGCCTTGTTTCTTACTACTTCACCAGTTTCATCTCTTTTGTTTTTAAATATCCATTTGACTCCAATCACGCCTTGATGATGAGGTCGATCCACTAAGTACCACACCTCATTTCTCTTGAACTCATTTAATTCCTCTTGCATGGCGTTGATCCAATCTGCACTTTGCAAGGCATCTTCGATGTCCTTTGGTTCGGTGTGAGCAAGATAATAACTTAATAGTGCACTTTCTCCATGCATGCGTCTTTTTTTGACTCTTATCTCTTGGGTTCCCAACTATGAGTTCAGAAGTATGGCTATCTACCCATCTTCTTCGTCTTTTCATTTCATCCGCAGATACTTCGATTTCCATTTCATCGAGTGGATTCTTGAATTCAGGATGATCTATGGTGGGTACATCAAAAGAATCGTTAGTATTTAAATCAATGCTTGATACTTCATTTACCAATTGTTGAACAGATGGCTGTTGAGAAGATGAGGAAGGAGATTGAGTGTTTTGTTCATCAACAGTTGGTTGTGTATGTTCTAGTGAAGTTCCCCCTTCATTTGTTCTCTCTAGATGTTTGATTTGTCCATCTGTTCCCCCTTGCTGTGGCATTTTTCCAGCAGGTTGATTATAGGTTTCTTCATCTTCATCTTTTCGTGGACTCCATAGTAGAATATCATCGATGAGACAATCTGTGGAATTTCTCAAGGTTGAGCGAGAGATATCATCCTTTGAAGAAACGCTATCTGTTCCTGAGACTTCAAAATTGGATTCATCAAAAACAACATGCGGTGTTACTTCCACAACAAGGGTTCTTTTATTAAAAACCCTATAAGCTTTACTGATCTCAGAATATCCTAAAAATATTCCTTGATCACTTTTGCTGTCAAAAGTTTTTAATTGAGTTTTCCCATTGTTGTGAATGTAACATTTACAACCAAATGATTTAAAATAAGAGATTCGAGGCTTCCTGTTGTTCCATAGTTCGTATGGAGTTTTCCCATGACGTTTTGTCACAACAGATCGATTTTGAGTATAGCAGGCGGTGTTGACTGCTTCTGCCCAGAACTTCTTTGGGATATTGATTTCATTCAACATGGTTCGAGCGGCCTCTTTGAGTGATCTGTTGCGCCTCTCCACAATCCCATTTTGTTGTGGTGTTCGAGCAGCTGAAGTTTGATGATGAATTCCCATCTTTGAACAGTACTCTTCGATCATATGATTGATAAATTCGGTTCCACGATCAGATCGAATGGTGATGATGGATGACTCCTTTTGATTTGAAAGTTTGTTGAGGAGATCGGGTAGTTTCTCTAGTGTTTCCCTTTTCTTGAACATAAAAATAATCCAAGTGAATCTAGAGAAATCATCAATAACAACAAGAGTGTACTTTCTACCGTTAACACTTAATGGAGATACAGGTCCAAAAAGGTCTAGATGTAGGAGCTCCAGAATTCTTGAAGTGGAGTGGGCTGCCTTTGTAGGGAATGATGCTCTTGTTTGTTTTCCAGCTTGGCAGGCATCACATTTATGGTCTTTGTCGAATATTTGATTGGGTAGACCTTCAACCAAATTTTCCTTCACCAGCTTGTTGATTGTCTTGAAGTTCAAATGGCTCAATCGTTTGTGCCACAGCCAGCTGGTTTCTGAAATTGATTTTGTCACTAGACAGGTTTCATTTTGATTGTTCCATTGTACAATATACAACCTGTCCTGCAAATCCCAGTAAGAAGAATTTCTTCTCCTTCTATATTTTTGACAAGACACTTGTTAGCTGTAAATTCTACTCTCTTGTTATTAGCACAAAATTGGCTAATCGAGAATAGATTATGATTTAATCCTTCAACATACGATACATTTAAAATAGTAGTGTTACCAACTTGAAGGTCACCACAACCCTTTGTGTATCCTTTTGAGTTTCCTCAAAAGTAACATTTGGTCCAGTGCACTCCTTGTAGTTGATTAACAAATCTTTGTTACATGTCATATGTTTGGAGCATCCACTATCAAGTATCCAAATTGCGCCCCGAGCTGTGCGTGTTCTTCTCATCGATCTCCTATCCTGCAATGAAAAGTTATTTAGCTACCTCACTGATTGAGGGTGCTTTGTTAGTGGACAATGTTCCCTTTGGAACCCAAATTTTTCTAATTATAGTGATATTCTGTGACGGTCTGATTTGTCTCCCACTAAAGTCAATGTACACTACTTTCTTCTTGGCAGGTGGATGATTGGGCACTTGTTTCCTAGCAGCAGATGGTATATGGTTGACAGGTTGTTTTCTCTGGTTAAAGTGCGGAGGAGCTCGCTGATAATTGACCTTGTGATCAGGTCGATTGAACCCTTGAGCAGGTGGTTTTCTTTGTTGAAAACCAATTCCTTGTGTAGTGAATCTCTGTTGTCGCTGTCCTTGATCCTTGATCAAGATTGCTTGCGGCTGTTTTGCATTATTGTTGAGATTTACTACCTTGTCTTTTCCCTTTTCCTTGACAAAATTTCCTTTAGGTGGACCTCTGTCAACTCCATTAAATCCAAGTCCTCCATGATCCGACGATCTCCTTTGCATATCATTGATGAGATGAACTCTGTCTGACTTTTTGTGGATGTAATGGTTAAGCATAGCACCCAAATTCTCCGCCTTGTTGTTGGCCGACGATTCTCGTCCAATCAACTCCGAGATTTTAGTATTAAGAGCGTAGACTTCTTCACTCTTGTCTTTTATTTGTAGAAGCATTGCCTTCTCTCTCATTAAATGAAGCACTCACATTCTTCATTTCTTGTATGGTGGATGCCATTCTTCCATTTTCTTTTATGGCATGTTTGAACATCTTGTTCAACCTTGCATGATCTTCCATAAGTTTGTTGAAATCTTCAATGGAGAGATCGTCTTCTTCTTCTTCATCTATCTCCTCAACCCGAATCATATATAGGTGAGTTAGAAATAGGAGAAGAACAATTATTTACTACCTCATTGTTGTCGAGTCCATTGTCATGACCCATGAGACACTCATCCCATTCTTCATCCTCTTCGGCGATGAAGGCTTCATCATTTTCGGATGAGCTGTCGGTTAATGTGTTTGATGTGGTTTGTTCTTCAGCGAGCATAGCTTTTCTTTGTTCTCGAAGCTTTCTATCTCTTTTGTTTCTTAGTTCCTCTCTCTCAGCCTTAGAGATATCTGGGCAGTCTGTTTTAAAATGCCCTTTCCTGCCACACTTAAAACAAGAAAATTCAGACAGGTCAGCTTTAATATAGGAAGAGTTAGGTTTAACTTCACTTTTTCTTTCGGGTCGATCCCCCGAACGATCTTTTCCTTTGAAATTTCTGTTGTTGTTCTTGTAGAGACGTTTGTATCTATTTGCCCTTAGCTCCATCTTCTGGAATCTTTGAGCCATGAGTGAGTATTCCTCAAAGTAGTTCTTGGTGGGGTAATTTTCATCATCCGAACTTGATGAGTCTTTTACCACCACCGTAGGTGCAGATTTCCTTTCCACCTCTTTTTCCTTCAACTTGGCTTTGAAGGCTGTTTCCTTTTCTTTTATTCCTGCAGCAGATGGTTTACTACTAGAAGAGTTAGAATGGCCATGAATACGATTGATTTCATATTCATTGCCCGTTAGTAAATCAAATAAAGCATCAATGGTAAGAGAATTGAACTCTGGCATCATGGGATGCATGGCCGAATATATCTCCCAGTTGGCGGGTAGGGCGCGAATAATTTTGAGATTCATTTCCCGCTGGGTGTATTTGCCTTTGTCGATGGCATCTATTTCAATCAAGATTTCGGTGAATCTATTCTTCATCTGTGCAATGGTTTCACCAGGTTTCATCTTCAACTCTTCATATTTGTTACAAGCTATGGACAACTTGTTTTGTTGTATCACATCGGATCCCATACTAATGTCTCGAAGCACATCCCACATCTCCTTGGCTATTTTGAGACGTCGGATTTTGGCCAAGTAAATTCCTCTCACAGTGCTTGAGATTAATCCTTTTGCATAGTCGTCTAGACTAGCTTCTTTCTTCTCCTCCATTGTGTAGTCATCCATATCTTTTTCCTTTTCAACTATCTCAACGGTGGGAGTGGGTCCTTTTCCATCTTTGATTTCTGCAGAATGTTTGTTCATGATTTTGATTGGTCCATTGGTGATGACAGACCACATTTTAATATGATGTGCTCTAAGACACATCTCAAGTCAGAAACTCCAGTCTTCATATCCAGCTATTGAGAAATCTTCACAAGCCCTGGCCATTTGTCCTTCCATAACTCAAAGGTAGATGGTTAAATAAATGCAAGTGCAATATGCTGTGAAAACGTTTTCAAGATCTATCCAAGATGACCACACAGAGATAATCTCCTGTGAAATAGAAACAATGATCAAGATGGACCACGGCTCTGATACCACTTGTTGATCCCAAAAGAGCTAGATTGGTGTATGGGGGGGGGGGGGGAAAACACCAATTCAAAACTTTTTAGGTTTTCTTGTTCACAATTTAAACTGTAAGGTATTAGCTCACTTTACAATAAAGATAGCTAGGGTTAGTAAAATGAATCTTCTTGTTAGGAAGATTAAGTTTTACTCAAACAGTACCTTACGTGTGAATAACAATAATCAAGAGTGACAAACACAGATTTAAACTTGATTAAGGTACTGTGAGGAATTTGGTGGTTAATGCTCTTTATATTAAAAACGTTCTCTTTAGCCAATCTTTGACACAACCAAGTTAATGCACAAGTATGAAGAATATGATAATAAAGTAAAACAGAAAGTACGAACACAAGGTGTTTAACGTGGTTCGGGATAAACCTCCCTACGTCCACGGCTCGATCAAAACTAGATCAAAATCCACTATATCTCCTTTCTTTTTACTCGTTGAGTACGAGCCTCAAGCTTTATCAAAACTAGATAACAACTTGAGATTACACTTCTTAGATTGAGGAACTACAATCTAAATCTTACAACTTTCGGATCAAAACAGATCCTAACTTGGGGTTTTTGGTAAAAACAAATTTCCAAAAAATAATAACTTCAAGAACTGTAAACACTCAAGAGAATTCTTGATTTTGAAGGAGTGCTTTGAACGCTGATAGCTTGAAGAAATTTGAGCAGAGTGATGGCAATTTTTTCGCTTGAATTCTCGTGCTTATTTCTGGAGGTGAAGGTGGTATTTATAGTCTCTAGAAGAAAGCTATCCATTAGAGATGAAGGTACTCTTTTTCAACGCATTAATGGCTGCATTAATTGCATGGCAGAGTTGTTGAGAGACGCGCTGCCAAATGCGAGTTGTTACCACCTTTCACGGGATTTCACAATGTATTGCCATACTGGGAATGATACGCAGTACAGGAATTTTGATATCCTTGTACTTTATTCCTTAAAGTATGTCTTTGATGTGACAGTACACTGTGTGGTTGACTTGTGACACATTTAGGTATGTCGGCAGTCCACCGTAGTTATTGTGAGGAGCAGCTTGAGTTTGAGGTTACAACAGCTCGCTGTTGAATGAGCTGTCCTCAATTCTTCATTATGGTCAGATCGTATTTTCCACAAACGATCTGCTGTATGAGATGTAGGGATGGCCAGATCGTTTTTAGGAATAAACGATCTGTTGTTGTGAGATGACAGCCGGTTGAAGATAGTTTGAGCGAGCTGCTAATCCAAACGATCTGATGTTGGTGATGAGCAGCGGGCTTCAACTTCTTTTTGGAACGAGCTGCTTAGTCTTTAGAACGAGCTCTTATCGAGTAGTCTATTCTAGAGA